>VSMD01013697.1:0-11250 GCA_008750895.1 Mirza zaza | reverse complement strand
CAGAAGATCTTGGGTTTTAACATTTCTAGCATGAGTTAAACTATAATATAATGTACTGATGAAATTTAATTGAAATATCCTTGACTAGAAACACCGATGTTTTAAATGTTGGTGTTTTTCTTAGTTTTAGAAATCCTGGTATTAAAAAAAAAAAGAGTGTAATCACACCACATAAATTTTCTTTAGATGATGTGCGGAAGAAACTGATTGAGAATGCAGGAGTAACTGTAGGGAGAAACATTTTGATCACTGATATGCCTTAGAATTACCCAAATGAATTACATTGAGGGTAGTCAAATAAAATAGATCACCTCACCACAGTCACTGCATAGAAAGTGGTTAAGTTTGACATAAGACATGTTGGATGTTATGAAAGCAAATATTGTACTGAACTTATTCTCTCAGGAAAAAATAAATTACTTTGGTGAAAATATTTGGTTTCATTTTTCTATTTTTTTTATTTAATTTTATCTTTTTTCCTCAGCCATTTTCCATCAGATTTTTCTATATTTGTATTAGTTTCTAACCTTAAGAGTCATTCATGTCAGAAGAATCAATCAAATTTCATTTAACTGATGAGAACGTATGCTAAGTTTTAAATTTCATTATTAACACATAAGTAATGTTGGTAGATAAATCAATGCCATTAGGATATCCTTGGATCTAACCTGACCTCCTTCAAAGATGAAATTTTTGCTTTGCCTTTATGCGAATCCAAGCAAACCAGAATAAAAATTCTAAGCAAGCTTTTATAGGATAGTGGTCAGAAATGAAATACCAGTCTATTAACAAAAAGCAAACACTTATGAAAAGAAGATGAATTAATACCTTTTGCAACAATCTGGATGGAACTGGAGACCATTCTCCTAAGTGAAATATCTCAAGAATGGAAAAACAAACACCACGTATATTGACTATTAAATTGGAAGTAACTGATGAGCACACATGTGCACAGAGAGAAGTAAAACTCAGTGGAAATTAACCAAGGAGAAGGTGGGAGTGGAAGGGCAAAAACCTACCTAATGAGTACAATGAACACTATTTGGGTGATGGGCACACCTATAGCCAGGACTCAAGCATTACAAAAGCGATTCATATAACCTAAAACATTTGTACCCCCTTAATATTTTGAAATTAAAAAAAAAAAAACCAAGCACTTAAAAAAATTCTCTGAAATTTTGTTAATCACATATAACCAGTAGATTATTTTTAAATTAGTTGGTTGTCCTTTTTAATAGTATACCTATTGAACCATCTAATGGATGGTTCTTATGTACTGTACTTCTGAATTACAACCTATGAAAACATAAAATTACCACAAAGTTTGCAATGAAACTGGTAAAACTCATGCTCCTGTTTCTAATCCAAAAGAATTTGACATACTCATTTGTCTTTTTTAATGGAAAAAGCAATTCATAGGAAGGTACTTGAAATTACCTTGAATTATACTATCAGTATCCTTCCCACTTCAATAATGTTACTATACAGTTTTAGAGGGTGGGGAATTACTGTTATGACTAAAATCCCAAATTTAGCCTAAAACTTAATCTTACCATAGAAGATATGGTTGTTAAAATTCACCCATTGCAATATTGAACATTTTAGACCCACAGCATTTATTAGTACCTGAGTTAAGCGGATAACCTTACTAAAAGCCTAATGAGATTTCTGTTTAAGCATCAGTTTTGAGTATATACTTAACTGTGACATACATAATAGAGTCCTGGAAGAAAAAAATCTACTACTAATAAATTGAAAGATATACCCTTCAGGGGTCCATGGATCTAACCTGACTCCTTCAGAGACAAAACTCACAGTGAGGACAGACCAAAATCCCAAAATAAGGGTTACTAAATTAAAATAGGCTCTATCAAATTCCATAGCCACAACCTATTGCTGCCACCAAATAAAGGATTAAGACTCCAATAGTACTTCAAAGGACTTCAAAGCCAACTGACTGAAAAAACAACCTTTCTGGGCCAGGCGTGGTGGCTCAAGCCTGTAATCTAACACTCTGGGAGGCCGGGGAGAGGATTGCTCAAGGTCAGGAGTTTGCAACCAGCCTGAGTAACAGGGAGACCCTATCTCTACTAAAAATAGAAATTAATTGGCCAACTAAAAAAATATATAGAAAAAATTAGCTGGGCATGGTGGCGCAGGCCTATAGTCCCAGCTACTCGGGAGGCTGAGGCAGAAGGATTGCTTGAGCCCAGGAGTGTGAGGTTGCTGTGAGCTAGGCTGACACCATGGCATTCTAGCCCGGGCAACAGAGTGAGACTCTGTCTCAAAACACAAAATAAAATAACCTTTCTGATCTAATCCCCACTTCACAGAATGGAAAACAGAATTTATGGATTCCAGGAAGATGTTCCACTGTGGAATATAGGTTATAGGGCTAATCAAAACAAAGCATGAAATAAAAATCAACACATTCCTAAGTGACTACTCACACAGATTTCATTTCCATGAGTAGCTTGAAGGAATAAAGTCAGAAGACAGTGATTTAAATAAAATTTATTTTTTATTTTTGCAATGCCACGGTTAGAGGAGTATATGAAGAGGTAACACATCTCCTTTTCCTTAACCATGCTCTTTTTTTACCTTTTGCACAAAGGTAAAAGTTTCTGTTAATCTCATAGTTAATGGTATAAAACAGAGGTTGGCAAACATTTCCTCCAAAGGGCCTGATAATAAATATTTTAGGTTTTACAGACCACGTATGTTCTGTGTCACATACTTTTTTCTTTTATAACCCATTAAAAATGTAAAAACCATTTTTAGTTTGCACCATACAAAAACAGACTGGGCTGAATGTGGTCCATGGGCAGTAGTTTGCCGACCCCTGGTATAAAATATCTACTTTCTGAGAAAGTGCTCTCTTTAGGCTTCTTGACAGTCTGCTATCTAAAGCAGAGCAGGGCCTTATTTATAATTGAATGTGGCTTGTGACAAGAGTAGAAATGGAGAATTTCAGCTCACTTTTGACTCTCCCAAGCAGTTTTTCCATTCACTCATTCAATAAATTTGTTGAGCACCTACTATGTACATTCTTAAACATCTTTGTGATAGCAGAGATTTCCAGTGTTTCTTCCTTAAAAGGGCAATTCCGCTTCTCTAAACCAGGAGTTATCACTTCTTAACACTCATGTTTTAGGGAAAATCAGTATTAAAATTGCTACCAGAAATCAAGAGGATTCATGATCATAAAAAAATGAATCTAGGCCGGGCATGGTGGTTCACGCCTGTAATCCTAGCACTCTGGGAGGCCGAGGTGGGCAGATCGTTTGAGCTCAGGAGTTCAAGACCAACCTGAGGAAGAGCGAGACTCTGTCTCTACTAAAAAAATAGAAAGAAATTAGCTGGACAACTAAAAAATATATATATATATATAAAATTAGCTGGGCGTGGTGGCACATGCCTGTAGTCCCAGCTACTCGGGAGGCTGAGGCAGAAGGACTGCTTGAGCCCAGCAGTTTGAGGTTACTGTAAGCCACTCTGACGCCATAGCACTCTAGCCTGGGCAACAGAGTGAGACTCTGTCTCAAAAAAAAAAAAAAAAAAATGAATCCAGCTAACAATGATATCCTTGCATTGCATCCAATGACACATCCTTAAAGCAATAGCCTAGATGAGGAAAAATATGTAACTATCTCTGTTTAAAGATACTTCTTTTCCTCCCATAGGCTGAAACTTTTTTAAAAAAACATTCTCAGATCCAGAACATCCCCCAAATAATTTCTTCCCATTTTCCTAGTTTGCGGCCATGTAACATAAAATCTGGATCCAGGTGGGGCTCTTCATTAGCTATTTCAGCCATAAAACAATACTGTAATACTACATTTAAGAGTGAATATTGCCTCCAAAGCAATGTACACTCCCACATTTCATCTCAGGGAAGGAGTGATCATGTTTCTGTTCCTTCAGGATGAAAACTGTAACTGTTAGCTTGAACCCTTCTGCTATTTATCAAAGGTGAGGGAAGACTTTATAAAATGGCCAAAGGAGCATAGGACTTCAGTATTAAAATATAAAGGTTTCCCCCATTCCAGATCTTTGGTACAGACATCAACTATAATAATCTGATCGCTCACACCACCAAAACATGGCACATTTTGTAATTAAAAGTGATTGTGATTTTCCTTTTGACCATGTAAACAAAGGGGAAATGCCTTGGGAAACCACTTTGCAATGTTCTCTCATTTCTCTTAAATACACATTTGTACAACCAGTTGCTGTGTGATGAAGTTCATGGTGGGGGAAAGAATAGAGTGGGCCAAGGTTATCGCTTTCGCTCCCCTCTCTGTGTCCTTTTCTTTTCCTTTTCCTTGCGCTCTTGTTTGGCTAGTTTGTCTCTCTCCCTCTGCAGCTTGTCCTGTTCCTTCTTCCTTTGGGACTCATCCCGAAGCGAGTCCCGCTCCAGTTTTCGGGCATTGAGGACATCTTCCACATTGGTGTTTCGAAACAGAGCTACAGGTGAGTTAAGAAAATGATTAGGGTACAAGTCACACAGATCACAACTACCGCTCTCTCTCGCCTCATTCTGGCTGTCTTCTCTCCACATGCTGAGTCCTGAATGGTCTCTACCTATTCCTAGTCTTTAAAAATAAATCCTTATCTTTATCTTTGGTCTAATGGGAAATCCTACAGCTACCATTACAAAAATTTTTAAATGTCCCTTGGAATAAAATCTCATTCAGACTTATCTAAATCTGAATTTTAAAATATTTTATCAAAATGAAATTTCAGGCCGGGCGCGGTGGCTCAAGCCTGTAATCCTAGCTCTCTGGGAGGCCGAGGTGGGTGGATCATTTGAGCTCAGGAGTTCGAGACCAGCCTGAGCAAGAGCGAGACCCCATCTCTACTATAAATAGAAAGAAATTAATTGGCCAACTAATATATATAGAAAAAATTAGCCGGGCATGGTGGCACATGCCTGTAGTCCCAGCTACTTAGGAGGCTGAGGCAGCAGGATTGCTTGAGCCCAGGAGTTTGAGGTTGCTGTGAGCTAGGCTGACGCCACGGCACTCACTCTAGCCTGGGCAATAAAGTGAGACTCTGTCTCCAAAAAAAAAAAAAAAATGAAATTTCACCCTAGAATAAGTACTTACATCATTCAATGGCAGAATATTGTTGGAAAATCTAGGCTAGTTTTAGTGAACAGAGTTTTAATGTAACTGGCTAAATTTTTATGTATTTGGCACTATTAAAATGCTTTTTCCCCAGTACTAAAGCTTAAATGAAAACCATGTTCTAATAACCATAAACACCGACTTTATAGGTGATAGGAAGAGTTTAACATCGTTAAAAATACCTAGCCAAGGCCGGGCGTGGTGGCTCACGCCTATAACCCTAGCACTCTGGGAGGCCAAGGTGGGCGATAGCTCGAGGTCAGGAGTTGGAAACCAGCCTGAGCAAAAGCGAGACCCCATCTCTACTATAAATAGAAAGAAATTAACTGGCCAACTAATATATATAGAAAAAATTAGCTGGGCATGGTAGCACATGCCTGTAGTCCCAGCTACTCGGGAGGCTGAGGCAGGAGGATTGCTTGAGCCCAGGAGTTTGAGGTTGCTGTGAGCTAGGCAGACGCCATGGCACTCACTCCAGCCTGGGCAACAAAGTGAGACTCTGTCTCAAAAAAGAAAAAAAAAAAATACCTAGCCAAAAACTTTACCCCTCATTTCTTATGACTTTAAGAATATTACAGGCCGGGCGCGGTGGCTCAAGCCTGTAATCCTAGCTCTCTGGGAGGCCGAGGTGGGCGGATCGTTTGAGCTCAGGAGTTCGAGACCAGCCTGAGCAAGAGCGAGACCCCATCTCTACTATAAATAGAAAGAAATTAATTGGCCAACTAATATATATAGAAAAAATTAGCCGGGCATGGTGGCACATGCCTGTAGTCCCAGCTACTTGGGAGGCTGAGGCAGCAGGATTGCTTGAGCCCAGGAGTTTGAGGTTGCTGTGAGCTAGGCTGACGCCACGGCACTCACTCTAGCCTGGGCAATAAAGTGAGACTCTGTCTCAAAAAAAAAAAAAGAATATTATAAAACCTGTTAATACCAGACAAGGTCCTCCCTACTCTTAAAATGTGACTTTTCTACTTCACTGCTTTAAAATAAATGAGTCTCCCTTTTCAGAGAGCTCCCTTTCTCTGATAATCCACTACCATACTCCTCACCTTAAAGTGGATTTCTAAATCTGCCTACTCTAGGAAGCATCTCATAAATTACTCTGTTGGTAGGGACCTTCCTCAGCACATGTTTCAATATGTCCATATTTTAAGCTTAAAGTGTTTGGTGTTTGTGTTCTCTTTCCAACAAATTATAAGGTGTTTGAGGGCAAAGACAAAATTTCAATATTGTTTTGTTTCCATAGCTCTGGCAACCCAGAGCTACACACAAAGAGTATAGATTCTTATTTTACCTTGGAAATCTTTCCTCCAAGCGAATCTCTTTACAATACTGATTAATTAGTTTTCTCTGCAGAAAGTTCTTACTAAATTGACTATCTAGGGCTGTCCTAGGAATGGAGCTCCCAGTGCCAGCATGACATGAGTTCCTGGAAGTAAAGGGAGCCCCCAGCAAGGACAGCAAAATACAAACTGACCCTCAAGAGGATTCTATGGAGAAACACATGGGGATGGACACAGAAGGATACATTTGTCAGAACCAATGTTCATTGTGGTGGCACCTGAATCATCCTTCTCATCTGCTTCAGTGAATGATGTTAAGGAAATTTTATGGAAAATAAAGATTGGCACATTCCAACCTAACATTAGGAAACATGCCATAGACTGGCAGGTAGGAAAAGCACACTGAACAGAGGGAAAACACTGTTAGGGATCTGACAATAAACCCAGGAGATTGATCTCTGGAAATCTCAACTTAGGGAAGATTGTTCAGAGCTTCTGTAAAATCCTTTTCTTGGAGGCTGAAAAGAAACTTAAGTTGGTCTGGGTGGACTGCCACATTACCTGGAAGCCAGGGGATGGTGAGATGACCACTAAAACATAAGTTTCCAAGTGTGGATCCCAGAACCTCCTGGGAATTTGTTAGGAATGCACATTCTTGGGCCCTATCCCAAACCTACTAAATCAAAAACTCTGGGGGGTAAAGCCCAGCAATCTGTTTTAACAAGCCCTCAAGGAGAACCACTACTTTAAAAGTTCTTTTCCAGCCTAAGAACTGAAATTTTTTTATTTGAATCATAGCTCTGCCAACCCTTGCAAGAAAAGTTATGAGAAAAAAACCAGAAGAGAAACTAGTCCCAAAGAGGCCAAGAATTCTTTTCCAAACTAGTGATTAGACAGCTGACATTTCTGGTATGATGTCCACTGTACAATGTGCCACACTTCATTTGAGTAGGCTCAGTAAGTGAAGCATTTCCTAAATAAATTTGAAATTCACAGGGAACTAACCAGCCCCTATTAGCAACACTTTCTTTCTGCACAGTTCCCACTCAAATTCCAGATTTACTCTGGTGTTGCTTGGAGGTTCAGCCTTACTTTTAACCATGTGGTCACATAAAAAAGATTCAAATGAAACTGCTCCAATTTTAGGGAATCCTTCACCCAAAAATATCCAGGTTCTAGTCCTGGTTTTGCCACTAATTCTCTGAATACCTCTGATCACCCAATCATCTCTTAGTGCCCCAGTTTCCTTATTGGCAGAGAAAGAATATAAAGATGGATTATACATGTGATACTACACTGTATAAAAACATGTTATACAGGCTCAGCTCAGTGGCTCACGCCTATAACCCCAGTGCTCTGAGAGGCTGAGATAAGGAGATCACTTGAAACCAGAAGTTCAAGACCAGCCTGGACAACATAGGTAGACTCCATCTCTACCAAAAAAAAAAAATTATCCAGGCATAGTGGCATGTACTTATAGTCCCAGCCACTCAGGAGGCTGAGGCAGGAGGACTGCTTGATCCCAGAAGTTTGAAGCTGTAGTGAGCTATGATCATGCCACTGCATGCCAGCATGGGCAACAGAATAAGACCTTATCTCTAAAAAAAAAAAAAGGAAAAAAAAGGATTTACAAATATAAGAAATCACGGCTATACTTATTTTCTGAAAGCACAATATATGGTCTATTAAGGTATCATTTGTTTTACACTGAAGTTTTTAGAAATATACTGATTATGTGTTGAAAAATACAAGTCCAGTATCAAATATTCAAATATTCCTCAGGCCGGGCGCGGTGGCTCATGCCTGTAATCCTAGCACTCTGGGAGGGTGAGGCGGGAGGATTACCCAAGGTCAGGAGTTCGAACCAGCCTGAGCAAGAGCGAGACCCCGTCTCTACTATAAATAGAAAGAAATTAATTGGCCAACTAAAAACATATATATATAAAATCAGCCGGGCATGGTGGCACGTGCCTGTAGTCCCAACTACTCAGGAGGCTGAGGCAGGAGGATCGCTCGAGCCCAGGAGTTTGAGGTTGCTGTGAGTTAGGCTGATGTCACGGCACTCTAGCCCAGGCAACAAAGTAAGACTCTGTCTCAAAAAAAAAAAAAAAATATCATTCCTCATACCCACTGCCACCTTGGAGGGGAAAATTAAGCTATAGAGGACTGGCAACTTCCCAAAGCTCACTGTAAACCAGCAAACATTTCTGGCTTGAGCCTCAGGGAATGGTGTCAAGACTCCAGGAAGGATATTCCTCTTCATCTGTCACATCAGCATACTGGGCCAGGAGGGCAGCTTTTCTCTGCTTCTCCTCTTCTGATACCATTCTGGGCTTCACCACGATCTGTGCCTGCTTCTCGATTAGGGTTGCAATGGCCTGTACTTCATCTGGGAGATGGTGGAAGGAAGGAACAAGAAGACTATATGAGAGAAAACAAACTCACTGAACAACTAGTCCACCCAGGCAGCACATGTACTAAAGACATTGGAATCTGCTGCCTCCTTAAAGCCCTGTAGTTCAAAGGACATGCCTCAGGGGCCAGTGAGAAAGGAAAGGAAAGGCCATGAAGGCCAGGCTTTGTATCTGTTTTCAATCAGAGAAGCCTTGATTTTACTTGTTTTATTAGGTCATTAAATATAAAATGTCCAATTTCAAATCAAAAGTTTAGTTTATTATACCTCAACCAAGAAGCAGTACAATTCATTAAAGTGTGCCTAAACTATGGACACAGCTTTGCCATCTTAACAGTAGCTTGTTCATGCCAGCAGTGAAGGAGCCTGCAGAGCAAGTAGCGATGAAGTTGTAAAAGGTGTTTTCCACAGCTTGTTGAGAATTGAATTTTTTCCTTGCAAGAAGTGGTCCAAAGCCCAGGAAAAGTGATAGTCAGCTGGTGCCAGGCCTGGGGAATACAGTAGATGCCAGAGAGCTTCCAAGTCCAACTGCTATAGTCTGAGCAGCATTGTTTGTACGACATGTGGTCGAGTGTTGTCTTGCAAAAGGACTGGCCTGTCTCTATTGATCAATCTCGGCTGCTTAATCATAAGCATCCTCATCGTTTCATCCAATTGGTTGCCGTAGACATCCCTTATAATCCATTTACCAGGTTTCATGAAGCTGTAGTGGATAATATCAGTGCTGGACCCCCAAACAGACACCATTAGCTTTTTTTGATGAATATTCAGTTTTGGACTGTGTTTGGCACTTCGTCTTTATCTGACCATTGGCTGAACACTTGTGATTGTCAAAAAGAATCCATTTTCATCACATCTGACAATACTGTACAGAAATGACTTGCCTTTATGTCATAACAGCAAAGAAAAGGCAAGCTTCAAGACGATTTCTCTTCCGATACTCATTTAATTCACGTGGAAACCACCAACTTCTTTACCTTGCTGATTTGTTTCAAATGGTCCAACATTGTTGGAATAGTAATGTCAAACCTTGCTGCTAATTCACAAGTAGGTTGAGATGGATTCACTGCCACTAAAGCTTTCAGCTCACCATTATCCACCTTGGTCTTAGGTCTCCCACGTGGCTCATTTTTAAGATTAAAATCACCAGAATGGAACTTCTCTAACCATCGACTACTGTGTGTTCATTAGCCACATCCTTCCCACTATGTTGATATTTCAAGCTGTCTGCACTGCATTGGTTCCGCGATGGAACTCATATTCAAAAGTAACACAAATTTTTGACTTATCCATGGTTTCACAAAAATTGTTCTAAAAAAAATTTGAAAGATAATCACAAGCCAGAACATGCATTTGAAAGACTGAGGACCTTCACAATAAAAATAAAACAAGAAGTGTCAAAGTGAAATGTCAGAGATTATCAACTGTCAAACTTAGTACATAAGGAAATTGGACATTTCATACTTCATATAACATAATATCTATTAAATTTCTACCACTTAAAAAAAAAGGGTGAGGTGGGCTCAGTGGCTCACACCTGTAATCCTAGCACTCTGGGACGCTGAGGTGGGAGGATTACTTGCACTCAGGAGTCCAAGACCAGCCTGAGCAAAACTGAGACCTAGTCTCTACTATTAATAAAAATAGAAAAAATTAGCTGGGCATGGTGGCGCATGCCTATAGGCCCAACTACTTGGGAGGCTGAGGCAGGAGGATGACTTGAACACAAGAGTTTTAGGCTACAGTGAGCTATGATGACACCACTGCACCACTGCACCAGGGCAACAGAGAGAGATTCAGTCAAAAAAAAAAAAAAAAAAAAAGTGAGAAGCACTGCATTAAGCCCTCAAACATGCAACTTTCTTCCTTTTCATCCCAGAAACCTAAGCATGAATGTAAAATCCATTTAAGCTGGTTCCTTTCATGTTTACAATCATGCCAGGTAAAATTCTTACATTAAGAATATTTTGCCATATTTTAAAATAAAATCAACTATTGAGTTCTCCATTCTCAAGGAAAGGAAGCAATCATATAAAGTAGAAGTCCTCATGCCAGTCTGCACATTAGAATTATCTAGGGGAGCTTTTAAAAAATACCAATGCCTGGCCGGGCGTGGTGGCTCAAGCCTGTAATCCTAGCTCTTTGGGAGGCCGAGGTGGGCGGATCGTTTGAACTCAGGAGTTCGAGACCAGCCTGAGCAAGAGCGAGACCCCATCTCTACTATAAACAGAAAGAAATTAATTGGCCAACTAAAATATATATAGAAAAAAAAAATTTAGCCGGGCATGGTGGCACATGCCTGTAGTCCCAGCTACTTGGGAGGCTGAGGCAGCAGGATTGCTTGAGCCCAGGAGTCTGAGGTTGCTGTGAGCTAGGCTGACGCCATGGCACTCACTCTAGCCTGGGCAATAAAGTGAAACTCTGT
>VSMD01013696.1:0-19985 GCA_008750895.1 Mirza zaza | reverse complement strand
TTTTTTGAGACAGAGTCTCACTTTATTGCCCAGGCTAGAGTGAGTGCCGTGGCGTCAGCCTAGCTCACAGCAACCTCAAACTCCTGGGCTCAAGCAATCCTGCTGCCTCAGCCTCCCAAGTAGCTGGGACTACAGGCATGTGCCACCATGCCCGGCGAATTTTTTTTTTTTTCTATATATATTAGTTGGCCAATTAATTTCTTTCTATTTATAGTAGAGATGGGGTCTCGCTCTTGCTCAGGCTGGTCTCGAACTCCTGAGCTCAAATGATCCGCCCACCTCGGCCTCCCAGAGAGCTAGGATTACAGGCTTGAGCCACCGCGCCCGGCCTAATTCCTGTAATGTTTTGTAGTTTTCTGTGTAGAGGTCTTCCATGTCTTTTGCTAATTTTTTTTCCTGAGTATTTGATTTGTTTCTGTTATAAATAGTATCATTTTAAAATTTGTGTTGTCTTGGTTGTTTCTGGTGTATAGAAATACAATTGATGATGACCTAATATCTGGCAATCTTGCTAAATTCACTTACTTCTAAAAATAAATTTTATTTTGTATATTTGAGGTTTACCACATGATGTTATAAGATACCTATAGACAGTAAAATGTAGTGAAACAGATTAGTGTAGTGAAACAGATTAACATATCTATCATATCACGTAGTTACTTTTTTGTGACAAGAATAGCTTAGATCTACTTATTTAACACAAATTTTAATACAATATGATTTTATTAACTTTAGTGCTCATGTTATACATTGGATCTCCAAACTTGTTTATCCTACGTGTCTGCTGTTTTGTATTTTTGACTGACATCTTCCCATTTCCTCTCCCCTACCCTCCACCCATGGCAACCACTGTCTCATTCTCTATTTCTATGTATTTGATAGCGCGCTCTCTCTCTCTCGCCCCAGATAGTGTGTGTGTGTATGTATATATATATGGTATTTCACATTTTCTGTATTTTCTTGTATCAGTATCGGTAAGATGTGTTTTACTTAGAATTTGTCCATTTCTTTTAAGATTTCAAATTTATACACACACACACAGATACACACACATAAGCTCACACATAAGTGAGATAATAAAATACTTTTCTTTCCATGTCTGGCTTATTTTACTTAGCATAATGTCTTCCAGGTGTATTCATGTTCTGGCAAATGGCAAAATCTCCTTTATAAGGCTGAATAATATTCCAGTGTGTGTGTGTGTGTATGTATGTATGTATAAAATTTAAAAATCCATTCACCCATTGATGGTTGTTTCCACATCTTAGTTATTGTGAATAATGCTGCAATGAACACGGGAGTGCAGATATCTTTGTGAGGTTGGGATTTTATGTTTTTTGGGTAGATACCCAGAAGAGGGATTGCTCCTCAGCATTGGCCTTGGCAATGATTTTCTGGATATCACACCAAGAGCTCAGGCTACAAAAGCAAAAATAAATAAATGGGACTACATCAAACAAAAAAGCATCTGGGCAGCAAAGGAAAAAAATCAACAAAAATATCAACATACAAACTGGGATTGAAAAATATAATTTGATTAAAAGATGAACAAAGGACCTGAACAGATATTTCTCCAAAGAAGACATAAAAACAGCCAACAGGTCAATGAAAAGGTGTTAACATTACTAATCATCAGAGAAACGCACCTTAAAACCACTGTAAGATATCACCTGATACCCATAAGAATGGCCATTATCAAAAAGACCAGAGACGACAGGTGTTGGCTCCAGAGTGGAGAAAAGGCAGCCCCTGCGCTGTGGGTGGGAGTGTAGATGGGGGAGCCATTATGGAGGTTCCTAAAGAAATTAGAAACAGGACTACCATGTGACACTTATCATTTGGATTCTACATATGCAACCATACGCAATCACATCATCTGTGGATGACAGTTTCATTTCTTCTTTTCCGATCCTTACACTCTTTTCTTTCGGGCCTTACTGTGCCACCTAGGCCTTCTGGTGTGGTGTGGACTGAAGTAGTGAGAGCAGATACTCTGTCTTGTTTCTCATTTCAGGAGGGAAGCTCTCAATATTTCATCGTTAAATATAGTATCTGCTGGGTTTTTGTCTGTTATTTGTTTAGTTTCTTTTAAAGCATTCCTTTTATCATATTATGAAGTTCCCTTATATAGTCTTAGTTTATTATAAGTCTTTTAAAAATCAAGAATGGATGTTGAATTTTAATCAAATGATTTTTCCCTGTTAGATCACAATATGGATTTTCTTATTTATTCTGTTAATCTGTGAATTACACTGTTTGGTTTTCAAATTTTACATCAACTTTGCATTCCTAGAATACACCAGACTTGATGATAATGTGTTATCCATTTTATGTGACACGGACTTGATTTGCTATTACTCTGTTTAGGTTCTTTGTATCTATTATATGTTTATGAGATGGACCTATAACTTTCTTTCATCACAATGTCCTTGCCAAGTTTCAGTCCCATTGTATTGGCCTCATAAAATGATTTGGAAAATGATCCCTTTTTTCTTTTTCTCTGGGAAGGGTTTTTGTTAGAGTGATGCTATTTCTTCCTTGAATATTTATAAAAATTCACTGGTGAATCCATCTGAGCCTGGAATTTTCTTCATGAGAAAGTTTTTAATTATAATTCAATTTGTTTAGTAAATATATGGTATTTCACATTTTCTGTGTTTTCCTTTATCAGTACTGGTAGGATGTGTTTTAAAATTTCAATTTCTTTTAAGATTTCAAATTTATTGGCATAAAGTTTTTCATGGCATTTTGTCTATACTATCTTATAGTTATGTCCCTTTTTTCATTCCAAATGTTGGTAATTCTACTTTGGCATTATTATAGCTACAACAGCTGTTTTTGGTTAGTATTAGCATGGTCTATCTTTTTCTCCTTTTACTTGCAACCTTTCTGTGCCCTTATAAGCAACATATAACTGCATTATTTTTAATTTACTTAGACAATCTCTATCTTTTAAATAGAGTTGTTAGTCTATTTATAGTTAATGTAATTGCAGTGTATTTGAGCTCAAATCTATCATCTTATTTTTTCTATTTATCCAGTGTGTCCTTTGTCCTCTTTTCCTCCCTTCATGTTTTGTTTTGGATTGATTAAGAAATGTTTATTATCCCATCTTACCCCTTCTCTTAGCTTATATTTATTCAATTCTTAATTTTTCTCATATTATTAGTATAGATATTATAACATGCTTTTTTAACAGCTTTATTGGGATATAATTCAAATACCACATAATGCACCACATATGAAGTGTTCAATTTTTTTTGGTATATTTGCAGGGATGTGCAACCATCACCACAATCTAAGTTTAGAACATTGTTATCACCCCAAAAAGAAACTATATATCCATTAGCAATTACTCCTCAGTCCTTCCCTAGCTCTAAGCAACTACTAATCAATCTTCATTCTCTATGGACTTGCCTATACTGGACACATAAATGGAGTCAGACAAGCTGCACTATTTTACACACTCACCCACAGTGTATGAGGGTTCTACTTTCTCAAATCATACCTTCACCACACTTGTTATTATTTGTCTTTTTTATTATAGTCACCATACTAAGTGTGGAGTGCCATTCTGTTGTGCATTTGATTTTCATTTCCCTACTGGATAATGATGTTTGACATCTTTTCATATGCTTATTGGCCATTTGTTTATCTTCTTTGGAGAAATATTTATTCAAGTCTGTTGCCTATTTGAGTTATTTGTCATTTTGTTGTTGAATTATAAGTTGTTTATTATATTATTATTATATATACTATATTATTCTTTATTATAAGAGTTCTTTATTATTATATCAACCCTTATTGGCTATGTGATACACAAATATTTTCTTCCATTCTTCGGGTTGTCTTTTTACTTTCTCGATGGTGTCCTGTGAAGCACAAAAGTTTTTAATTTTGATGAAGTCCAATGTATCTATTTTTCTATGATTGCTTGTATTTTAGGTGTCGCAAAGATTCATGCCTTTTTTTCTAAGAGTTTTATAGTTTTAGTTCTTATAAGTAGGTCTTTGATCTATTTTGAGTTAATTTTTGTGCATGAGATGAATCGAACTTCATTCTTTTGCATGTGGATATCCGGTTGCCCCAACACCATTTGTTGAAAGGACTATTCTTTTCTCCTTTGAATTGCTTTGGCACCCTTGCCAAAACTCAATTGACCAAAAATGTAAGAACATTTTTGGTTTTGCTTTTTATATTTTACAGTCATTTCCACATGTTTGCAGCAGAGAAGGAACATGAAAGTATGCAGTTGTATCGGCCCCTTCATGGAAAGTCTCTATACCACTTAACACCTTTCTTCTGTTGGCGTGGGAATTAATGTCTTTGTTGAGTTTGATGCTTCCACGTTATGCTGTTGATTTTCCTTAGATATTTGTGTTCTTCTCTGTGTTTGCGTTTCCTTATGTGGATGCTTTTTCTGTTTGCCATTATCTAATTCAGGTGCTAAATCAGGGGAGGGCAGATATTACATCAAATGAGATTGTCAGTGATCTGTTTTTTGGGCTGTGGAGACAGCCCTTTCTGTTGGCTTTTACTGGCGCGTTGGCATACTTTTCTTACTCCGACATCCACGTTCAGTGCTCTGTCTAGATGGATTAACAGTTGCTACTGACCACGCTGAGAATGAGCAGGAATGGGGGAGGCCCAGCTGGCCTAATGGCTCCAAACATAGCCCCCCAGCAAATAACCCCAGTGAATTCCTCCCAGGCCCCCCAGCAACTTGAATTTCCTGATTCTGTGCTTGGAACTGCTTGAACTGTCTATTCTTTTTTCAGCAGTTTTCTCTAGTACATGCTTTGATTATGATTTCCTCTGAAATTTTTTCTCTAAACACTTGCTCGAATCTTCTATTTTTCAAATATTCCACAGAAGTCTGGTTTGGAAGTACCTTTTTTGTCACTTTCTTACTCTTTCTTATTCTTTCTTACTCATTCTTTCTTTCTTTTGTTTTTTAAGACAGTCTTACTCTGTCACCCTGGTTAGAGTGCAGTGGCAACATCACAGCTCACTGCAACCTCGCACTCCAGGCTCAAGCTATCCTCCTGCCTCAGCCTCCCAGGTAGCTGGGACTACAGGTGTGCACTATGATGCCCAGATAATTTTTCTATTTTTAGTAGAGATGGGGTCTCACTCTTGCTCAGGCTGGTCTCCAACTCCTGAGCTCAAGCAATCCTCCCACCTCGGCCTCCCAGAGTGCTGGAATTACAGGCATGAGCCATTGCGCCTGGCCAGTATTTATTCTTTATATGCAGGTCTAATTTTTGTCATTGCATAGAACTTTGCATGGGAGGAATTTATTGATTTGTTTCACATTTATTATACTATCTTAATTCAATAATATATTATTTCAATAATAGCAAGTTGTGATGGTTAATGTGTCAACTTGACTAGGGCATGAGGTGCCCAGATATTTGGTCAAATATTATTTTAGGTGTGTCTGTGAGGGTGTTTTGGGAGGAGGTTAACATTTGAATTGGTACACTGAGCAAAGCAGATTGTACCTCTCTAATATGAGTGACCCCTATCTAATCAGTTGGAGTCCTGAAAGGAATAAAAGAGCTGATCCTCTTTGTAAAAGGGATTTTCTGCTGCTGACTGCTTGAGCTGGAACATTGGTCTTTTTCTGTCTGAAGACTCAAATTGAGACTCTTCTTGGGTCTCATGCCTGTCCGCTTTCAGACTAGAACTTACACCATCAGCTCTCCCGGCTCTCAGCCCTCCGGACTCAGACTGGAACTGCACTGCCCGCTCTCCTGGGTCTCCAGCTCATCAACTGCACATCTCAGACTCCTCAGACTCCATAATTTCACAAATCAATTCCTTAGAATAAATCCACCCATATATATGTGTGTGTGTGTAAACATGCATATATATATATATATACACCGATTTGTGTGTGCATGTATATCCTCTTGGTTCTGTTTCTCTGGAGAACACTGACTAATGCCCAGAAGTTTTTTTATCAAGAAATAGTTGATATGAGAATATTTAAGATACTAGAGAAAATGCCATTATACACTTCAGAGATATCCAATTATGAATAACTGATAGGACTAACTGCAAGTTATTGATCTTAGGACTCAGCACAGTGCTTTGACAGAAGTGAAATACATTAAATACTTACTGAATGATTGATAAACATGACAAAGTTTTCAAAGGGTAGCCATCGCAAATTTAGTGGTGCATTAGAATCATCTGGGTTCCAGAGACCCACTATCAGAGATTTCAGATTCAGTAGGTCTGTCTAGATAGAATGTGACCTAGGAACCTAGTTTTTATTTTCTGCTGGGCAGCCAGGTTTGGGAACGACTATTTTAGGATAGTCCTAGGAGCTGGAATTGTGTATGTTGAATTTTAAAAAGCCACAGCAAGTTCTGCATATGTTCCTGTACATTTATAATAATAATCAGAATTTATTTAATAATTTATTGTTTGAAAAGGACTTTTTATTGTGATTCTCTCATTTGATCTTCATGAAGTCTTATTTTATACGTTATAAACTAAGTCTAAAGTAAAAAGGGGAAAAAAGCTAATATTTATTATATTACTTCCAAATACGGTGCTAAATGATTTAACTTAAATCATCTGGTTTAATCTTTATAACAGCACTCCATAAATTATTCTTGCCCTGTAAACAAAAAACCTGAGGCTCAAAGACCTTATGTTACTTGCCAAAGGACACACAGCTAATAAGTACCAAACTGGAATTTGAGGAAGTAAAAGTAGTTGGAAGTTTGGACTCCAGGATTAATACACTTGGGCTTAATTCCTGGCTTTGTCAATTATAAACTATGTAAACATGGGCAAAATTACTCAACCTTTCTAATCCTCAGTTTCCTCATCCATAAATGGGTATTAATACTAATAGTATCTACTTCACAGATATGTTGTGAATATTAAATACTTTAAGGCATGTAAAGAGCTTAGCACACTAGCAGGAACCTGGTAAACTCTCATAAATGGTAGTTGTTGTTGTTATTATTATTAGGTTTAACTCCAAAGCCCACACTTGTTCCACCATGTCAATTCATCTCCATAAAAGGATGTGATAAAGGAAAAAAGTATACAATGCCATTGGTTCTTCATTATTTATTGTTAACTCTAAAGTCCTACATTATGCATCTTCCTATTTAACAAAGATTTCATAAATGTATTTTTCATGTTGTCACAAATTTACAATTAATACATTCTAAGCTAACATATTTTTAAACACTTTGTTGTACATGGTTATATGTAGGTTTCTTAGTGAATGTCCTGCCACCACTCATGTCCACCAGCCAAATCCACATTATTCCTGCAAGCTTTTGAAAGGCTTGTCTCTTTATAGTACCACGAAATTATAAAGGGATTTGATTACAATTTGCTTTATACAATAATTACGTATATACCTATCTGTATAACAAAAAGTATATGGGGGCAAGACCATGTCTGGTCAACTTTGTATTCCCTCCCTAGCATTTAGTAAAAACTCATCTTGCATTAAATCAATCTGTACTATTAACTGAATTAGTTACCACAATCTGCTTTTTAAAACTTTTCAAAATAGGCTGGGCGCAGTGGCTCACACCTGTAATCCTAGCACTCTGGGAGGCCGAGGCGGGCTGATTGCTTGAGGTCAGGAGTTCGAAACCAGCCTGAGCAAGCAAGAGCGAGACCCCGTCTCTACTATAAATAGAAAGAAATTAATTTGCCAACTAAAAACATATAGAAAAAATTAGCCGGGCATGGTGGCACATGCCTGTAGTCCCAGCTACTCGGGAGGCTGAGGCAGGAGGATCGCTTGAGCCCAGGAGTTTGAGGTTGCCGTGAGCTAGGCTGACACCACGGTACTCACTCTAGCTTGGGCAACAAAGCGAGACTCTGTCTCAAAAAGAAACAAAACAAACAACAAAAAAAAACTTATCAAAATAAATGTATGGAGGTATCATTTACACACAGCAAAATGTACCTATTTTTAAAATGTACACAGTTTGTGAGCTGGGGCAAATGTATATATCCACCCAACCACTCTCCCATCAAGATATAAAATACTTCTCTCACCTGGAAAAGTTTCCTCCTCCCATTTGCAGTCAGTTCCAGCACTTCTCTACCTACCCACTTCCCCCCGGGCTTTAGGCCACCACTGCTCTGATCTCTGTCCCTATAGATTAGTTTTACCTGTTCTAGAATGTCATTTAAATGGAATCGCACAATATGTACTCTTTTGTATCTGGCTTCTTTTGCCCAGCGTAATGGTTTTGAGAATCACCCACACTGCAGTAGTTCCTTCTTTATTATTGCTGCGTAGTTGTCTGCTATATGCCACAATCAGTGTATTCCTTCATTTGTTGATAGACATTTGAGTTGTTTGCAGTTTTTGGCTATTACAAATAAAGCTGCCATAAACATTCACTTACAAGTCTTTGTGTGGACATACAGTTCTTACTTTTCTTGGCAAATATCTAGGAGTGAAATTGTTGGGTAAGAATGTGTTAACTTTATAGGAGACTGACAAAGAGTTTTCCAAAGTGGATGAACAGTATTATACTCCCACCAGCAATATATAGCAGTCCTAGGTGTTCCTCTCCCTGGCAAAACTTGATATTACCAAACACATCATGATGGTTTCAGCAAATCATATGAACAAGCACAATGAGTGATATAATTCAGACTATTAGCCCCTAACTTCCCTTCAGATCAGGCATTGCTGATGAGGGAGCTGAGGAAATTTCACCCCCAAATTTGATCCTTGGTATAAAGAATATTTTGAACTAAAGGCCCTTAGAGAGCAACAGGCTCTTGAAAGGGGCTCGCCCTCTTACCTGTATAACCAGACGGAGCCATCAAAAGAACTAACTTCCCTTCCCATCCCTGTTACCTCAATATATTGCAGGAAAGAAGATCAAGAATATAACCAGACCTGGCCCAAATTATTTTAAGCATAGCAGCTGTGTCTCAGGTTGATTCACCAGTCAGTTGTTTCCCCACGCATTCACCCTCCCTAGCAACCACTTCTGCCCCTAAACTGAATTATCCATATTCTCCACCCTCATCTCCCTCCCCTCTAAAGGAAAGGTATAGAAATCTCTGGACCCCATTGGGATATTGAGTAATCACTCTGGATTTTCCCCATGCACATCATAAATAAACTCCTTTCTCTTATTAAAACAAACAGACAAAAAACTTGATACAATCAGTCTTTTAAATGTCAGCCATTCTTAAGAGGGCACACAGAGGCATCTCCTTGTGGTTTACATTTGACATTTCCCCATGACTAACGGTGTTGAGCATCTTTTCATGTGCTTATTGGTCACTTGTAAATCCTCTTCTGTGAAGTATCTATTTGAACCTTTTGTCCATTTTTAAAAATTGCTTTATCTTCATCTTAATAGGTAAGAGTTCTTTATACTTTCTGGATATAAGTTTCTTGTCAGCTGTATGCGTCATGGATATTTTCTTCCAAGCCATGGCTGGCCTTTTCACTCCCTGGTGGTATCCTTCTGAGAGCAGATTACAACTTTGATGAAGTCAAATTTATCTTTATTTTTCTCTTATAGTTAGTTCTTTTCTCATATTAATTGAGAAATACTTGTTTAATTCAAGGTTGTGAAAATGTTCTCCTCTGTTTTTTACCAGAAGCTTTACAATTTTTGATTTTATATGTAGGTCTGTGGTGTATTTTGAGATAGTGTTGTGAGATGAAGATCAAGGCTTATTTCTTCTACTTCTTTTTCCACATGGATCTCCAGTTGTTCTAGTGTCATTTGTTGAAAAGAATTTTCTATCCCCATTGAATGACCTTGGAGTTTTGTTGAAAATAAATTCACTATAAATTTACATATGTATATATGTATGTATATGAGTTTATTTCTGGACTCACTTTGAGGTTCCATTGACAGACAGGTCTATCCATATGCCAATTCCACCCTGTCTTGATTATTATCGCTTTATACTAAGTCTTGAAGTCAGGTAATATAAATTCCCTAATTTGGTCTTCCTTTTCAAATTTGTTTTAGCTAGTCCAGATCCTTTCTGTTTCCATATAACTTTTGGATTCAGCTTATCAATTTCCTTTTTTAAAGCTTGCTGGGACTTTGATTTGAGTTTGCTCAATCCATAGATCTATGGATTTGCTGAATCCATAGATCAATTTGAACTGAGTCTTTTAATTTATGAACATGTACATTTAATTTATTTTGGTCTTTTTTAGCATTTAATTTATTTTGGTCTTTTTTAGTTTCTCTTAGCCATGTTTGTAGTTTTCAGTGTATAGGTCTTGCACATATTTTGTCAAGTCTTTTCCTAGTAATTCATGTTTTGAAGTGTTACTATAAATATACTTAAAATTTTATTTTCCAAGTGTTCCTTGCTAGTATATAGAGTACAATTGATTTTTGATTAATAGTCCCCCCTTTTTCATGGGGGATATATTCCAAGACCCCCAGTGAATGCCTGAAGCCACAAATAGTACCAAACCCCATATATACTATTTTTTCTATACATACATACCTATAATAAAGTTTAATTTATAAGTTGGGCACAGTAAGATTTTAACAACAATAATAAAATAGAACAATTATAATGATATAATAAAAGTTATGTAAATGTGATCTCTCTCTCTCTCATTTTCAGACAGTGGTTGACTGCAGGCGACTGAAACTGTGGAAAGCAAAACCCCCACATTAGGCTTGAGTTCTCGCTCCCCGGACTGTAGTCCAGAGGTGCCTCCAGCAGAAGGCTGGGGTGACCACAGAGCTAACCATGTTTCTCTTAAGGATCATGGTCCCATGGTCTCCACCGTCTAATGTCATTTCATGCATTTTGTGCAGTTTTCTGGCTGTTGACAGTGGGCGGGCAAGCTTGGTACTAGTCATTATCGCATCGTGCCTGGAAGTGGGAGAGCTATAATCTGCTCTCTGGTCTCATGGAGCAGTGATAGGGTAGGGCCGTGTTCCCACTCTAAGTAAAGTAGGAATGAATGAATGAATGAAGAAATGAATGAAATATAGTAACATAAAATTCCAGTGGTATAATCAGGTCTCCTATAGAGAAGATTTAGCGTCTCACCGTAAACAAGAATAATTTGTCATGTTGCCAGTTTAACTTAAGGTCTATTTCTCCAAATAATTCCAGAAATTATCTCTTCATGATGGGGCTTTAGTTAATCATCAACACCACTGGAATGCCACCTCCAATGATATTAGCTGTTTTCTGTGAGTCTCTCCAACGTAAGGTTAGGAATACTATGTTCTAAATATGCCTTATTTCACTGACATACAGTAATATAATAAGCTCCAGTTCAAGTGATATTAGAGATAAGTCATTCAACCATGTTTTCAAGGTGAGGCATACTAATTTTTGTTTCTCATTTCATAGAAAAAATGTTTCTATTTTTATAAAAGTATAAGATTCCGCTACTGAGATTATAGCCAATTTCCTCCTTGTGCTCAGTGTTTGGATTTTGTTACTCATGGGGACATGGTTTATAGTCTGTGAGGGCCTCACAGATTTTCATATAATTTCCCTGATAGATGACCTGCTGCTCTTCAAGGCTTAAAACATACTAGATAGTTTATCCAAGTAAAAGATTAACCATTAGGATATAAATGAAGCTGAGTCTCTTAGATTTAAAAATCTATTATTTGAATTAGCTTGTGTTATGTCTGGTGAGCACCACACAAAATGTTAAGCAACTTAATGCAAAAAGGTAAGTAAAGGAGACACAATTATCTCCACTGTTTAACGTTTATTCAAGTGCTCATAGAATTCCTGGTGCTGCACTGAAGATACAATATAAGCAAAACTGTTCCCTGGACAAGTGGGTAGATTTAGTTAGCACAGAGGTTGCCAGGGCATAGAGCACATTGTGTTTTTCACACTATGAAAACACAGCAATCTATGTGTATATCAAAAGTGCCATTTATGCCAGGAGGCTTGACTGGTGAGGGAGAAGAAAGGCAGATTTGCATGCATTTAAGATTAGAGGATTCCTAATTGTTTTCGTGGTAGAGGAATGTTAAAAAGATTTCAAGGTAAAAAAAAATCTTAAAGGTCAGTCCTTTAATGACTTTCAGGTTTTCAGAGCATCCTAGTTCTTTGACTTTATGAATGGAAAAAGGTGGCAGGTGTCCACTGGCTTAATCTAAGGTGTCAACAATCCCTTTCTGAAGTTATTGAAATAAGAGGAGTGCCCACAATTACTAAAGATCTTCCGGTGATAAAAGAGGAATTGCATAAACTTCTGGCTGCATGCACCAGAATGATTCAGCGTTTCACAAAAAATGTACTTCCATTGACTCTCCAGCAAGATAAATTTTCAGGAATACTTTCTCCTCATACTTAGGTGAGTCAGTGGAAAGGCGACAACGGCTCACTCTGAAAGCTGGTCAGATACCTGCTTTCACTATGCCTTCCTCATCTCTACTTTTCCCCAAATAGCCACTTTTGACTGAATGGATGACTGAGCCAGGCAGGATTCTACCTGCCAGCGGAAAGGCTTTTAAAGCCAGGTTAGCAAGGGTGAGACGGCTGGTAAGCAAAGAGCAGGCTCCTGCCTCCCTGCAATTGCACTGTCTCATTCACCAGAAGGGATACATGCCTGTTTTGCTGATCGAGTGTATCCCTAGGGCAGCGGTCCCCAACCTTTTGGGCACCAGGGACCAGTTTCATGGAAGACAATTTTCCACAGGGGGTGGAGGGATGGTTTCGGGATGATTCAAGCGCATTACATTTCTTGTGCAGTCAGACCTCTCTGCTGATGCTAATCTGTGCTTGCAGCCGCTCCCCAGCGCTAGCATCACCGCCTCAGCTCCCCCTCAGACCACCAGGCGTTAGATTCCCACAGGGAGCGCAACCTAGACCCTGCGCGGTGGACAGTAGGGCTCGCTCCGTCGAGAGCCTAAGCCTAAGCCGAGGGTCTGACAGGAGGCGGGTCTGACAGGAGGCGGTCTGACTGACAGGAGGCGGGTCTGACAGGAGGCGGGTCTGACAGGAGGCGGTCTGACTGACAGGAGGCGGTCTGACTGACAGGAGGCGGTCTGACTGACAGGAGGCGGGTCTGACAGGAGGCGGTCTGACTGACAGGAGGCGGGTCTGACAGGAGGCGGTCTGACTGACAGGAGGCGGGTCTGACAGGAGGCGGTCTGACTGACAGGAGGCGGTCTGACAGGAGGCGGGTCTGACAGGAGGCGGTCTGACTGACAGGAGGCGGGTCTGACAGGAGGCGGTCTGACTGGCAGGAGGCGGGTCTGACTGACAGGAGGCGGGTCTGACTGACAGGAGGCGGGTCTGACAGGAGGCGGGCCGAACGCCGCGAAGCGCGAAGGGGAGCGGCTGCTAACACAGGGGACCTTCGCTAGCCCTCCCCAGCCGCTCACCGACTGCGTGCAGCCGGGTTCCTAACGCGCCACGGACGCCCCAGGACTTCGGGACTGCAGCCCTCGAGGACCTGATTAAGGAAGGAAAGAACTAGGTTATAGAGGCACTGCCACAGATCTTAGGTGTGAACATCTACCTAATAAAGCCTGTGGAAGCCATGTCCATTAACCTCTAACCACTTCGGTGCCAGCGTCGACTGCAGTCGACAGCCACACATGGACGCGCACAGCGACTTTAGCCGCCGGCCGTGATATGACTTTTCCAATTTTTCATTTATCAAAATTGTGACCATGTAAAAATAACGTGATGAAAACATATATGTATATGTTACCTGTTCTGATTTACAAGTAAAGCTGCCTGTAAAGTAAAACAAGCTTTCAGTACTTTCAAGCTTTCCTCATCACACAAGAGCAAGCCGGATCCGTCGTCAGTGCTCAGCACAGACTGCCGAACGGCTGTGAGGGCCGGCTGGGGGCGAGGTGTTGCGGCCGGTGAGCGCGGAACCGAAGTGGTTAACTTCTATGTCTCTGCATACAGTAAAAACGTGACTACACAGAACCTTCAGAGAACAGGGTGCAGTTTGGAGAGCCAAGTTTTCTGGGTGGCTATGAATAAACAGTTGAGCTTTTAAAATATTAGCTATTCTGTAGATAAACAGAATGAACAATATTTGATAACACAACAAAGTGACTATAATCAATAATAAATTAGGGTATACTTTAAAATAACTAAAAGAGTGGAATCGGAATGTTCCTAACCCAAAGAAATGTTAAATGCCTGAGGCGATGGATATCCCAATTACCCTGATTTAATTAATTCACATCGTATGCCTGCATCAAAACATCACATGTACCCTAGAAAGATATACATCTATTATGTATCCATAATAATTAAAAATAAAATAACTATTCATAATAATTATAAATAAAATAACCTGAAATTTGTTCTCCCCATATGAACAGATGTATAGAATACCATTTTCTTGAAGACATAATCATTATAAAGACCAATGACAGTAGTGAGCTGTGATCTGACGATTTTGTAGCATCTCATGCTCTATGTTAAGGGTTTTTTAATTACCTCTCTTAATTTGTGATTTTTAAATGGATATGATCATAGGAACTATTATTGCCAGGTTTCTTGTGCAGAGACTCCCACATGAATATAGTTCATTAACTTCAGTGCATAGGCCTGGTGACATCTATTTTGTCTGCTCAAAGACATTTTTTACTCTCTTTTTGGGGGGATATATTCCAAATAGGTGGGGTTGCTTGGGGAGCTGAGCTCTTACTAGTTGAGGTTCTGTTACTAGATTATACAGTACTAATATTTTATCCATGGAAGAGATGATTCCCACGCTATCAAGCAGAGCAGAGGGTGCTGTGGTACAGGCCCCAGAGGCCTTCGCTTCCTGCTCCAGCTGCTCCCAGTTTCTCACAGGCTTTGGTCTCAGCCACAGAGAGCTGCTTCGCGTGCAAGGTTACCTGCGCTCCCCAGGAACAGCTTACAGCCACCCAGTGGCCAGTTGATGTGGACATAAAAGGCCCAGCCTTCCTGGCTTGATTAACTTTGAAAGGCCATTCCAGCTCCAGAACTTTCTGTGGGATCAGCGGAGGCCTCGGTTGTAACCCCAAGGCCTCTCTCACCAGTCGAAGGTGTTGCAGAGAGCAGGCCCAGGGAACCTTCTGCAGCAAATGTCCTGTCCCAGAGTCTATTTCCCAGGGAACTAGCCCTAAGAGAGGCAGCCGATCTGTTCCTGGGCTGACTGCAGCCTGGCTGGTTAACCCTTCACAGTTCGTAATGTGAACCTTTTGATTTTTGATAGTACAGCAGGTTTTCAAATAATGTCATTTAGTTTTACCTTGGTTTGTTCTCATGGTGAAAAAACAAAAAAATCTGACTCCACACTGTGCCATAATCTGTGTGGAGTTTGTTCGTTTTCCCCACGTCTGTGTCCAGTTTCTGTCTCCATCCCAAAGATGTGCACATTGAGTGAATTAGGAGGAGCAAGTGTGTGTGTGTGTGAGAGTGCTCCGGGCAGGTTCCTGCCTTGTGCCCTGAGCTGCCAGGAGAGGTTCCGGCCACTGCAACCCTGAACTAGAATAAGCTGGTAAATCATTATCTCACTTGTTTTTATTAATCTTTATTAAATGTATGCATAGCTCACATCATTTCAATATTTAGTATTTGAAGTTTTAGTCTTTATTTAGAAGTTTGGTAATGTTTTTGTGACCAAAAATATGCCACAGGAACTTAACTCTTGTTTATCAATTAGCCTCTGCCAAAACTGGTTTCTTCAATGTAATCCCTATCAAAATACCAATGACATTCTTCACAGAAATAGAAGAAAATCCTAAAATTTATATGGAACCACAAAGACCTGAAATAGTCAAAGCAATCCTGAGCAAAAAGAACAAAGCTGGAGACATCACACTACCTGACTTCAAAATTTGCTACAAAGTTGTAGTAAGCAAAGCAGCATGGTAGTGGAATAAAAACAAACACCTAGAGTTCTAGACCAATGAAACAGAATAGAGAACCCAGATATAATTCCATGTATGTATAGCCAACTCATCTTTGACAAAGACACCAAGAATGTACAATGTGGAAATGACAGTCTTTTTAATAAATGATACTAGTAAAACTGTATAACTATATGTAGAAGAATGAAACTAGACCCCCATCTCTTACTGCACTCAAAAATCAAATAAAAATGGATTAAAGACTTAAATCTAAGACCTGAAACTATGAAACTAGTAGAAGAAATGTTTGGGGAAACATTGGTCTGGGCAAAGATTTTTTTCTGTAAGACCTCAAAAGCACAGGCAATCAAAGCAAAAATATACAACTGAGATTACATGAAGCTCAAAAGCTTCTGCACAGCAAAGGAAACAATCAACAAAATGAAGAGACAACCAAAGAGTGCAAGAAAATATCTGTGAACTACCCGTCTGACAAGGAATTAATAATTAGAATATATAAGGAGCTCAAACAACTCAATGGAAAAAAAAAAAACATCAAATAATCCAATTAAAAAGTGGGCAAAAGATCTGGGAAGGCATTTCTCAAAAGAAGACATATAAATGGCCAACAGGCATTTGCAGAAATGCTCAACATCACTAATCATCAGAGAAATGCAAACCAAAACCGCAATGCAATATTATCTCACCCCCGTTAAAATGGTTTGTATCAAAAATACAGGCACTAACAGATGCCGGCAAGGATGTGGAGAAAGGGGAAGCCTTGTACACTGTTGGTGGGAATGTAAATTAGTACAACCACTATGGAGAACAGAAAATAAAAATAGAACTACCATATGATCCACCAACCCCACTACTGAGTATATATCTAAAAAAAGGAAATGGATATATCGAAGAGATATCTGCACTCCCATGTTTTTTGCAACGCTATTCACAACAGCCAAAATATGGAATCAACCTAAGTGCCTATCAACAGATGAATGGATAAAGAAAATGTGGTACATATACACAATGGAATATTCTTCAACCTTAAAAAAAGAAAGAAATGTTGTCATTGGTGACAACATGGACGGATCTGGAGGACATTATGTTAAGTGAAACAAGCCAAGCACACAGAAAACAAATATCAAATGTTCTCATTCTCACTTATGTCGGAGCTAGAAAAGGGATCTCATGGAGATAAGATTAGTGGTTACCAGAGGCTGGGAGGGGGAGGGCAGATTGGGGGGATAAAGGGAAAAAAGCATACAAATGTATTAACACTGAACGGTAAACTCACAAATGGTAAAAATGATTAATTTTATGTGTATATTTTACCTCAATAAAACATTAAATTAAAGATTGGCTTTGTTATACATCATTTTGCTTAAAGTCACAGTTTCCAAGAAGCTATTGAGAACAGTGAGGACTTACTGTACATCTATCTTCCCCCGCTTCTGCTCCAATGTCTTAATTTCCATATTTTTAATGGAATTCCTTCTTTTAGTGGGGATTTTGAAGTTTACCAGTTGAGGTCATAAAAATTAGGTTTCCAAAGAGATCATAGGCTAACATTTATTCAGATTACCACCTTTAATGAAGAAGTTTGATATCTTTGCTTATAGCCTATGAAATATCAAGAATATTTCTTACATTAATTTATTTCTTCAATGTTAGAAATGCTCCTTTGATCATCCTCTGTTTTCTTTATTCTTTTAAACCAAAAGAATATCCTCTGTTTTAAGATCATCCTCTGTTTTCTTTATTCTTTTAAACCATTCTTTTCTTTTGTTCCAAAAGAAAAGAATGTTTATGAGCACCTATTTTCCTATCTTGGCTTTCTTCAAATTCCCTAACTCTGATATTCTTGCTGCTAAAACTGAGACAAGTATTATATACCTTCACCCTTTTCTTTGATTTAAGGTCTCCATCCTACTATTTTGGCAATTGGCTCTGATAGGCTCCCTACCACATTAATTCCATCTGGAAGTTTCTACTCCTAAACTACTTAAATAGCCTGGTTAACCAAGTTGAATGCAGGGATTGGAAAAATAAAATCAAGCATTCTAATGTAGTATAAATTTTAATTTAGTTAAATCATTTATTAATGAAAATTGGATCACTGATCAAAACCAGCATACTGTAAATTAATGTACGATTTCACAGACTGTTAGTCATGAGAGGGATGTTAGAGATCAGCTACCCCAAGCACCTCATTCTGCAGACGAAGCCCAGAGAAAAGAAGTAAATTCCCAGAGTCACACAGCTAGGTAGTATAGTGACAAAAGCTGGAAACCGGAGCTAGATCTCTTGACTCAGAAATCTTTCTCCTCTGCCACATAACCACAGAATTTCTTTTACTTTCTCTCCAAATCACTCCATGAACCCAGAGAATCTTCTTGACTCAATACTTTGGTGACCACAGTTATTTTAACTTCATTGCTCTTTGAACCTCAAATGGGTTGCTGGCATTCCCAGTTCCTAATTTGGTTATGCAATCCATCAGCACAGTTTAGCCAACACAAGTTAGCTTGGGTGAGAGAACATTTAGTCACTTGCATCAATATTAGCTTTCTTTTTTTTTTTTTTTAGAGAATAACCTAATAAGACCATTTTATCAGCTCCAATTGAACCCAGTGTACTAAAATAATTATTAGGAAATGTGCATGTTCCTTTTGTAAAGTGCCTCACATAAGATGCTTCTTTGTGGGAATTTTAGCCTCACTTATGGTAGGATGAAACTCTTTTTCTTACCAAAAAGTACATGCAAATTGGTTCACCTCCCATATACTTAGCTCCATCTAAAATAAATTGGTTACTGAAATAAGTAACAAACAAATATCCAATTATACGAATATTCATCATGGAAAGGCATCAGGGTGAGCTTTCAGACTGGAGTAAGACTCTTCGAATTATTCATAAAAGATAAGAGTGGTGCCAAGCAGAGGGAGCAGGGACTCTGATTCTATTTCGAAAATATTTTCCTTTCATATCTCTGCTCTTTGTCAATCTCTTTGGAGTCACCAAGGCAGACAAGCAATTGACAGTTTCTTGCAGTAAATTATTTTGCCGAGAAATCCTGCATAGCAGGTATTGCCTGACTTAGCTGGAAATGATAAACTAGCAATGTTGCTATTCGAGTTAGGAGGACCTGAAGGAACATAAAGCTCCCTGCTGTGTTTTCATGATAACGCCCTAAGACAGTGATAAAGAGCTGCAGTTGAACAGAGAGGGTGGAGGGGTAAAGGGGCCGCCTTTCACTGGGCCTTCAGCATGATGCGAATAACTAGAATTCTCCAGACCCTTTCATTTGGGGTAAATCACCCAGGGAAGAAGCCAAACCCAGCCTTGACCTTACCTGTAACTCCATTCTCTAGCAACATCTCCAAAGATACCACAGCCCTAAAAAGGTTTAAGTTACAGAAATGTTTCCCTGGACGCTTATGAAATTTTCTAAACTGGCTCCTTAAGAAGTGTCCTCACCTGTGTGGCGTGGGTGACCCTGACCTGGCTTCTTAGGTTGCCTGAAGTGAACGGGCTACGCCAGAAGGACCCGCGTCCCCGCCACGGCCTGGCAGGTGCGGACACGTGGCGGCGCGCCGGTGACCCGCGGCCGCCGAGCGGGCGCAGGTGGGGTGCCCGGCGCCCTCCGCGGCGGGCGCGGGGAGCCGGGCTGAGACCCGCTTTCCTACGCGGAGTTTCCTTCCTCGCTGGCGAACGGGGAGAGTCACGTTTCGTGCCGTTTTCTCCCTCTGTTCTCAGGCGTTCCGAGCCGGCCCGCCGCGGCGCGGGCCTTGGGAGCCGGCGAAGGCTCTCGGGCGCCGGGCTGCGTTTCTCCGCGGCCGCGACCTCGCCCGCAGCGCCAGGCCTGGCGTGGGCGCCCGTCAGCACGTGCGGACCGCGGCCGGCGGGGCAGAGCGGCCGGGAGCTGCCCCTCCCCCCCCGCGCGGCGTGGGGTCCCGCTGCCCCCCCCCCCCTCCCCGCGCGGCGTGGGGTCCCGCTGCCCCTCCCCCCTCCCTGCGCGGCGTGGGGTCCCGCTGCCCCCTCCCCCCTCCCTGCGCGGCGTGGGGTCCCGCTGCCCCCCTCCCCCCTCCCTGCGCGGCGTGGGGTCCCGCTGCCCCTCCCCCTCCCTGCGCGGCGTGGGGTCCCGCTGCCCCCCTCCCCCCT
>VSMD01013695.1:0-40726 GCA_008750895.1 Mirza zaza | reverse complement strand
GACCGGCCATACCCAGTCATGGGCCAAGAAAGAGGGGTACTCAGTCAGGTCTACCTGGCAGATACACCACTAAGGAAACATAACATATGAGATCCTAGTGCACTAAGCATTCAAATATTTTAACTCATTTCCCTAGTTCTTATTTTAATCGAAGAACGTTTTTTAAGCACTGTTTGCCTGGTGTAGATGTTTATTCCACCTTCAATTAACTCTCTTTTTTTCAAATGAGTCAATTGGCATTCTGATTTTGGTAGTTTAGTCACTTATAAATCAGTGTGAGTCAAATTCTCAAAGCTAAATTAACATCAGCAGCATGAACAAATCGAAATTTTTGACTTGCATATCTTACAGTTAGATGCTTGACTGTGGTAAATGTAGTCACCTTGTGAGGCTTCCTGAAAACAATTGGTCCACCTCTGCTGGAGACATCTCAATCTAGACGCATAATTTTCCTTATTCCAATTCTGTTTGTGAAACGTCTTTGAAGTCTCCTGTAGATGCATCACTAGCTCCTGTGCCCAGCTTTGGCTGATGGAGGTAGTTCAGGGAGTATAGAGCACTCGGTGGTTAAATGCATGAGCTTTGAAACCAGACCAACTGAATTAGAATCCAAACTCCTCTATTTAAGCTGTGTAACCACAGGCAAGTTAATGAACAACTTCTTACCTAGATTTCCTCATCTCAAAAATGGATATACTGCTAATATTCACCGAATAATGCTTTCCTTTGTTGTTGAAATTAAATGAGTTAATGTTTATGAAGCTCTTAGAAGAATTTCTTGGCACATAAAAGTACTTAAATAATCTTAACTACTTGTGTTAGCTCCATACATGCCATTTCCACAGACATCATAAACTGTGTACCAAATTACACTTATTATTTTTTCTCCATTTCTTTATTTAACAAGTATCTATTGAGCACCTTTTTATGTTTAACCTCACAGTGCTGGATGCAAGGGATGCGGTGGTGAATAACAGAAAAAGCCCCTTCCCTAAAGAACCTTACTATCAGATGGAAAAGAGAGTGATATGTAAACAATCAAAGCACAATGAAATATAGGGCCCCTCCTTTAATGCCATCACAAGCATCCTAATCACCCAAATAAGAAAACTGCATTTTGTGAGCTCTGTTCTCTCCCTTTTCCCCTATACCCAAACCACTAAATTGTTTTAATTGTGAATGTAGAGGACTGTGACTTAGTAATTTGCTTAGATTCGAATCTCTTGGAGGAATTTTTATTAACATTCGGCATCATCAGGCGCACAAGATCTTTTCATCTTTCTAATCTACAATCTGTTCTGTGTTGACTTTTACCTTTATGCTTATCGCCTCATGGGCTCATGATAGGTGCTGCAGCTCCAGGCCATCTGTCCACAATCCAGGCAAAAAGAAGGGAGAAGGGAAAAGGGATGACAATCTTAGTGGGTGTTGTCCCTGTGAACAAGAAAGGGAAGCCCTCCACAGCTACTTCTGTCTGCATCTCACTGGCCAGAATGCCATCATATGGTTGCCTGCAGTTACAAAGGGGGCTGGAATACTGACTGTGTAACTAACAATTATGTTGCTGTCTTACACCAAAAGGGGTTCTATTAGGAAGATAGATGCTTGGGGAAAATGTCATGAGGTTAATAACAGTTCTTGACACACACACACACACACACACACAGTATGTATTCTTAGACTTTATTGGCTAGACAAAAATGAAAAGCAAGTACATTTGTAAAACCATTATTCTAATAACCACCATTTCTAATATGATTTAAGATAAGATATTGATTGTATTTTTAAACCAAATTGTAGTGGGTGTCAGTCTGTTTTTTTTTTTTTTTTAACAAGAAAATCTGATTAATACCTTTCTCAATAAAGTTAGTATGGTTTCCCTCTAGTTTTCCAATTATTACACATGCCATTTCGTTTCAAAGATAATGGCTTTATGGGGCTGTCTCTTTGAAAATGAATTTAAGCATAGATCCAGCACTTAGGGGAAATATACATCTTTACAAGTTTACTCTGTAAATATGATCATAAAATTAATTAATTAATATACACAAACACAATTATACATTTAACTAGGATGTCATAGGAACATAAGAAATTATCCAATAGAAAAAAATATCTGTGACTCTAGTGACTTAAAAAGATTTTGTACCTCCTCAAAATATTCATCACATAATTTTAGTCATCTCATGAACCCCTCAGTCCAACAGTTCTAGCACAGGCTTTAGAGTGAAATATGTCAAAGTTTGAATGCAAGCAGAATTACATATCAGCTATGCGACCTTGTTTGTAAATGAATATGACAATACTTACTTCGGTGGATTGTTGTGATAGTTGAATGTGGCAACATATACAAAGCACCCAGGATGGTGTTATTTCATGTTTGGCATTCAATGCCTGTTAGATGCTTTTTGTTTTTTCCTATGCACTCATTCCTACTGATTGAATTTCTTATGATTTGCCTCTGTTTGTTTTTTGTTTCTTTCTGGTTTTGGCATTTCTCCTCAGCTTGGATAATATTTTTCAGATAAGGATTTATTCAAGAGAAGTAGGAATCAAGGGGCTCTACTATGTTTGCCTGTTTCATTTCTCAAGCTAAAAATAAATTTCTATTAACTATACACAAATGTATATTTAAACACATTCTGTATTTGGCTGATGTACAGAATTTTATGATTTGCTTAGTATTAGAATTTAACATAATGACCTCTCACTATAACTATACTTGAAGTATTTAACATTGAAATGCAGTTTCTTTAATCTTTACAAATACAGAGGATAATTATATTGCAATTGCACAATTGTTAAAAGATATCATTAAATGCATTTACACATTTTCCATTTAAGTTAAATTATACACTAAGCATAGTATATTTTTAAAAAACTTGTTGTTTCTGCTTAGAATATTTTTCTTTCTAAGAGGGATTACAGACTAAATTACACAAAGATATTCTGTTATTTTGAAAAGATTATACATGTTGTGTTTCTAGAATTTTATTTTCTAAGAGGAGCATTTATTTAATGCAACAATTTGCAAAAGTGTTTCATTAGATTTTTGATTAGAAAATGAATTGCATTCTTTCTTTGATGTCAGATTCTGATTTATCAGCAGGTTCGACATCTGCTCCTACAAAAAAGTATTACCAGAAATACTTGTCAGGAATATAGCACAACTCACTGTATCAGTTTAAAAATATACTTCATACAGCAAGTGAGAGGCCCTTTAAAAATTGACTTGAAAACATACATCATAATACAAAAGAATGCAAGAATAGTCGATAACAAGAGTAAAAAGACACAAAAACCTATTTTCCTTGCATAAAGGACTCCAGAAATCCATTCTACTTTGTTTTGCTCTACAAGTCTCAGAACTAGTCCTGGCTTCTTATATGCACTCCACCCTAACTGTTCACACCTTGGAGATAGATGTGAAAAGAAAAGAAAAGTACTCAGTAGGTAGTGGCATACTGACACGTTTTGTGTGCACATTTAGTTAGCCAAGATGCATGCACACGTGCTCCCCGATACATACATACTCCAACACTGAAGCCATTTCCTGTCCCAGCTTAGAAAAATTGAATGTTCCATCCTTCCCCTTTCTGACCTTTTCCCATCTCCATTCACTTTGCACATTTTCCTTTTTTCCTCCTTTTTCCTTTATTCATTGTTATATTATGATCTTCAAGTCCTCCTATCCTACATTAACCCTAGGAAGGTGCTTTCTGAGAAAGCACCTTCAGGTCACTCTTTCTCCGTGAAGACTCAAGGATTCCCCTTGCTTTTATTCTTTCACTGATTTGGCAGCTCTGGGCTCATACTAAATGGCAGGTACTGAAGAAGCAAAGATGAACAAACATAGATGAGCCTCATCTGGCTCTTGTCAAACTAATAATGCATCTACCTTCATCGTGTTTTATATATATACATATATATACACCCCGTTCCACTTACTTCTCACAAAACCAAAGGTATTATAATATTTTCTCCATTTCAGGGATAAGGAAATCATTGAATAGAAATTCAACAATTTTCTCCAAGGCACACAGCTTGTAAGCAGAGGAGCTGAGTTTATAACTCAAGTTTCTGACCTCAAAGCCTATGGTCTTTCTTCTGCACTACTAATTACCCTGGCCACCCCATGGAGCCTGGTAGCAAATTGTATCTGTATGGCAGGTCATTGCATCTGTGTCCTAGCACACCCCCACTTATCCATAGTGTATGGGGGTTGTCAAAAGTCTTACTCACACCTGAGGCAGAATGGAGTATGATTTCTTAGATGACCAAATCTTAGATACAGATCTTCTCCCCACACTTTCTGCTCCCTTCTCCTGAATGAGCTTTAGCCTTTTGACTTTCCATCATCCCCCTCCCATCCCACCTGCCACACAGAGTTAAGATGATCTTCAGGCACTGTGCATAAGGTGAGGGAAGTGCAGCAGTAATTCATTCTGAATCTAATACAATATCAGCTGTTAATTTTAGATTCTCAAATTTTTATTATAAAAGAGGGACAAAAACATTGACACACAATTTTGGTCTTCAGTGGTTTGTTAAAGAGGAGGCATCTTTTGTTGTTACCAATCCTAGTCTTTTTTTATACTTACTAGACGTTGTGAGTGGAAATCTAAAGCTTCTTTAACCACTTCGGTATGGTGTTCACTGGCTGAGAAACCTTGCCCACAGCCGGCACTCGCAGTCCACACAATAGTTTGTGCTGTGCATTGACGACGCATCCGTTTTGCTCTTGTGTGATGAGGAAAGCTTTAAAGCACTGACAGCTTGTTTTACTTTACAGGCAGCTTTACTTGTAATGTACATCAGAATAGGTAACATATACATATATGTTTTCATTACATTATTTTTAAAAGTTCACAATTTTATTTTGGTAAATGAAAAATTAGAAAAGTCATATCACGACTGTCAGCTAAAGTCGCTGTGCGCGTTCATCTGTGGCTGTCGACTATAGTCAACAGTCGTACCGAAGTGGTTAAGAAAACTCCCCATTTAACACCCCCACAGAAACTGGGATTCTATAAATTCACTTCCAAAGCTTCCATTTATCTCTGTTATATAAATAGAGACCTCCAAGTCCCTGGTAATTGCCCTTAGTAATAACTGGTTTGCTGTAACTTTTGAGTTACTTTGGAAACCTCAGTTTTCAAAGAAGCTTGGTTTGATTTTAATCAGAAGCAACTACATACAGTGCTTTCTGACAGCCTGCTAAGTGCCTTGGCTGAAGTCCATTTTTACCTTTAATTTGTTACCTTGATCTTAAGAGGTACACAACTTGGCATCCAAGCAATGTTGTGGAAAGAAAATAAAAATCAGCTTAGCCAAAAAGTCTCATGATAGTTATTTTTAACTTCATATTTATGATTAGACATATACAAAGGCTTATTATAAAAGTAAATAAAAAAGAAGCTAAAAATATAGAAACACATGAAGAGAGAAAAAAAATCCCTCTATAGCATATCACCAAGACAACCTACTTCAAAACTTACATAAATGTCTTTTCGGACCTTTGTGCATTTTGTTGAAAAAAGGAGAAGATAAACATAAATGATAAAAGTAAAATACTATGTGGGCTAATGATATGTATCTGCCTTGGCAAGTTAAGGCTGCATTAGAAATTCTTGTTCTAGCAAGAAAAATTAAGATAAAAACTGAAGGTTTAATTTAATGAAACTAATGGGTACACTGGGAGAATGCCAAGTTTGTCTAGAGTTGGAGAAGCCAGTGAAATGAAGACATTTATTCCACACCTAAAAATCCTTGACCCCATTCCTCCCTAAATCTTCAAATATCATAATGCCAACTTGGAATGCTTTGCTCTCCAAACCAATCAGTAGGAATGATCTTATCTATTTTCATGGCTTCCCATGTGTAAAATACCTCTCAAGAAAACCTACAAACTAGCTCATGGAAATATCATATATATACAATAAATATGCTTTAAGGCTATAGTCAGCCAATACTTAAGAGAGAGCAAACAAAGTTAATTGTATGTTCAAAAAATGGAGAGAATACATTCAGTTTTCTCTAAGGGAATAGAGAAAGAGCATGAGGATGGTTGACACAGGAGTGCCTTTGGTGCTAAGCCTTGAAGCATAGGCAGGATTGGGCCAGGTGGTAATGGAGGAATATACTCTAGGTAGAGAATTGAACAGGAGAAAGACATAAAGGGAGAAAAATTGCAAGGAGTGTTTGGGGATTTTTTTCTTTTCTTGGAACACAGGTTATAGATAAGAAACTACTAAGAATAGAGAGAGAGACAGATAATATTGCAAAGCACCTTGAATTCCAAAATAGAAAAGTCTCTAGTTTTATTTGGTAGGAAATACGGTGCCTTAGAATATTTCTGAGGAATTTGTAACAAGATCATAACCATACTTTAGAAAAATTAAACAGCAATATCCTCAAGGAATGTGAAATAGGAATATAAGGAGGGTTACAGTCCAGACGTGTAAGCTATGGGACTTAAAAATTGTTAGTTGACTATCAAGGGATTGCTGATGAGGAAGAAAAATCTAAAGTTTTAAGACTTGGTGACTGGGAGGTTGATAGTATGCCAATAATAGAAATGATCAAATGAAGGGGAGCCACTTAAAAAATATTTAAGTTTCTTGACTACAATGAAAGACCGTGAATCATATTGAGTTTATGGTGCTCATACACATTCTAGATAGAGGCATAATATTTATAATCAATAAAATAGCTGTTATCTTTAGAATATATGAGATCTTAGAATCAGAGAATGTATTAATATAAACAAAGAGAGTAAGGCAGAATCATGAGCAAAACAGATGACAGAGAAAACTTCAAGGCTGTAGAGCTGCGCTATCCAATTCCGTAGCCACTAGTAAGGATGGCTTTTGAAAACTTGAAATATGAGTTTTCTACATTAGGGTATGCTATAAAAGTAAAGTACATACCAGATTTCCAAGAATTAATGTAAAAAATGTTAAATATCTGAAACATTTTTTATATTGATTACATGTTGAAATGATAATATTTTGAATATAGTGGGTAAAATAAGATATATCATTAAAATTCATTTCACCTGTTTCTTTTTACTTTTTAAATGTAGGAAATTTTAAGTTATACATGTGGCTTACATAAATTTTTATTGGATGGCACTGTGTTAGAAGGTTTATCTGGAAGTTTCAGAGAAGGAATTTGAAGGAGCTACAGTGTCAAAATCTGCAGCAGGGTTTAAAAAAAAGAAAACCACAATGAGGTGGCACTAACACACGCATCAGAATAGCCAAATGAAAAGAGGCTATGGTGAAGATGTAGAGCAACTGGAACTTTCATACTCTACTGGGTGGAGCATTGACTGGCACAAGTAGCTCTGGAAAAGGGTTTGGCAGTATCAACTAAAGTGAAACATATGTATAACCTACAGGACTCAGAAACTCCATCCATAGGTAGAGATGTATGCACACATGCACTAAAACACGCACATGAAAACATCACAGCAGCAGTGAGACAAAAAACACATCCTGTAAAATTTCATTTATATAAAATGTTAACACTAACATATATTGCTAGAAATCAAAAGTGGAAAGATAAAGTAGAGTGTGAAGGAAAGGGCTAAAAGGGGCATGAGGGAGCTTCTGAGATGTGAGTTATATCTCATTTCTTGATCTGAGTGTAGGTACATAGAGCACTTTGTGACAGTGCTGTGACCTGCACACTAGTAATAATGCTTTGAACTATGTGTTCTTCTATGTATGAATGTCATACTTCAATTTGAAGTTTTATTTAAAAATAAATTTTAAAAAAACCGAAGGAGGCTGGGTGTAGTGTCTCACACCAGTAACCCTAGAACTCTAGGAGGCTGAGGAGGAACGGATGCTTGAGCTCAGGAGTTGAGAGACCAGCCTAAGCAAGAGTGAGACCCTAACTCTACTAAAAAGAGAAAAATTAGCTCGATGTCGTGGTGCATGCCTGTAGTCTCAGCTACTCAGGAGACTGAGGTAGGAGGATCACTTGAGCCCAGGACGGTTGCAGTGAGCTATGATGACACTACTGCACTCTACTCGGGCAACTGAGCAAGACTGTCTCATAAAAATAAAAATTTTTAAAAAAGCTGAAGGAATAAGAGACCAAAAAAAAAAATCTGCAGCAGGTACTGTAGTAAGTTTGAGGTTTGGGAAGTTACCGATACACTCAAACAATGAAAACAAGGAGCAAAAATATTTAAGGTCCAAAAATGTGATGCAGACTTTCTGTTATTCAATTCTCACATCCATGCAATCATATAACTAATATCGCTCTATTTTATAGACGTGGGAATTAACTCAAAGAAGTTAATAAATTCACATTCACACAGTTGGTAAACAGTGGAGCCAACATTCACCCAGAAGTTTGACTACAAAGTATTTTTTTTTAATTTTCACTGATGAAATCATAGTTCAATCTTTTAGTGAGCAGGAAAGATAAGACCGCATAAATTGAGGGAGATATTTATACATATATTTTTTTCTTTGAAGATAGTGAAGAGATTCTGGAAAGATACTGACATGATAACAAAAAAACTCTCTACCTCCCTTTCACAATTCCCAGGCTGAAATGATTCAACTATTACAGAAGACAACATTCTTATATATTTCTGGCACTAGAAAATAGAACATGAAAACCTGAAACTTTAAAACATGCAATCTAGAAATCTTGACGTACTTAAAAGACGCTAATGTCAAGGACTGGGAAAGGAGTAGCTGCTGCCTGTTTCCTCAAGGGAAGCTTGCACAGAGATGCCTCTTCTCTGGTGGGTGGGCTGACTCCTCACTGATCACTGGGCTCCTGGGCCCTGCCTTAAATCCTTTTACTTGTAAGTCACTCTGGGTTTCTGAGGTTGTAGGCAGGCAATGGATGATCACAGGTAAGCTTCCCTTAGAGACTGAACTTCCTCATTCAGCAGGACTCAAAAGGCAACATTGAGAGGCCCCTAGAGGATTCTACCAGATGTTCTCTGAGGAGTGGGAACTCTGAGAACCCTCATTCACCCTGTTAGTCCAAAGCTAAAGCTAATGCCTACCTGAGGGAGGCTGCAGTAGGTGGGAAGCCTGGCAGTAGCAATCCGTCATCACTCACCTTGAGGAGATTTCCTGTGTCTACCACCTCCCGCCACCCACAAAATCAGTCAAGCAGGCTGTTTCTTCATCTCTTGCTGTGAAAGCTCCTGTCCAGTCTGATCTTTGGTGACCTCCACATCTGACCTTCAGGGGATGGGGCTTGTCTTCTCTCCCACATTGCACAGCATGGAAGAAAACTATCCATAGGAAGGAAGAATGCAAAATAAAAGAAATAAAGTAGGAAAAAGAAAGAAAGAAAGAAAGAAAGAAAGAAAGAAAGAAAGAAAGAAAGAAAGAAAGAAAGAAAGAAAGAAAGAAAGAAAGGAAGGAAAGGAAGGAAGGAAGGAAGGAAGGAAGGAAGGAAGGAAGGAAGGAAGAAAGAAAGAAAGAAAGAAAGAAAGAAAGAAAGAAAGAAAGAAAGAAAGAAAGAAAGAGGAAAAATGCCTCTTTGAACCACGGATATTTGTTTACCTGGATGATGAAATGTTGATGAAGGGAAAACAGTGTTATCTAGATAGAAGGGATACATCAGTTTTAAACATTTTCATTTGTTCAGAGCCATACTTCCCTCTCATAAAAACACATACACCACACATATGACTGGGCTCAATAAATATTTAAGTGGATGAATGAACATCCACTGGATAATTCAGGTTGCCAGCATAAAACAGATGCCACACTCAAGGAATTGAAGAAAGGTTAGTAAAAGAACTGATTCTAAAGGTATGGGCAGGGTTAAAAAAAGAAACAAAAATAAGAAAATAAGAAAAAATAAGGAATGGCCATGGTAGAAAGCAATTGCCATCACAGGGATGAAGAAGCAAGGGGAAGAAGAAGTTACTGAAATTTGGAACATATGTAGTAGATTCCCTGGTGGAAGCTGTGAACCAAGGTGGGACGATATAGCCAAATAAAGACGACTTCAAGGGGGAAGCCAACAGAATAATTACCCTGACCTCCCTCTCCTCTAACCTAGTGATCCTCTGCCAGTGCCTCCCACTGGCCAAAACCAACCTGAAGCCAGATGGCAAGGGGCCCTCGTCGATGCAATCCTTTCAGGCCAAATTTAGCACAAATTCTTACAGCTTTTATTATTATTTTTTCAAATTCAACTAAAGATATTTTTCTTTTTCCTGAGGAATACTTGCTATCTCGTCATCATCATTCAACCAGCAAAAAAAAAAAAAAAAAAATTTGAGCAACTAGTAAGTATTCTAAGGCCTGGAATGGAACCATAAATAAAAAAAGATTAGGTCCTCATCCTGAGTCAGCAGATATACTCGTGGAGGATAGGAGACATTCCAGAGCTCCACAGCTCCCCCTGTGTAGAGAGAAAATCACAGACTTTAGAATCAAACCAGAACATCTTTTGGTGACTAATGTATTTTCACAGAGCCTCAGCTTTATCTGTTGGAAGGGAACTGTGACGCCAATTTCTTAGGGTTACTGTATGGTCCAGAGACTGTGTATGCCACACATTGCATATAGGTGCTGGCACACGGTGACTAATTTTAACTTTAGAGATGACTTCAGGAAGGAGTCCAGGACATCCCATGCAGTGCGGCAGGAGGTACTGTGGCATCATACAGATTGCACCAGTAGGTTTCTATTTCTTCCCATCTCCTCTCCTTAGGCAGCTCCTGCCTATGTTCTCACTGCAGTTCTCTACCTGCAAAGGACTGGAAAACGCTAACCTAAACCATGTTTGGCATTTGCAAAAGATCATACCTGAAGCTCTCTCTTCCCTTCAAAGCATACTATGTCTTCTCTATTTTGTACTTAACATGGGGACAAGTGGTTGGTGGTGAGTGTAGCTTCATGTTTCCAGGGGCCCCAGAAAGTGGGGAGTCCCTATTCTGAGGATTTAGGTGGTTCCAGGTAAACCAGAACCTCATAGTCTGCACAGGGAGAGCCTGTAATGCACCCATGTAGAGTGTGGTTGTGGAGGCAGCTGGCTCTTCCTCTGTTAGCTGACAGGCCTGAACCCTTTCCTGAATTTTTCTGCTATTGGGTTATTTATTTATGAAGTGGACTGCCTGCAGAATGACTGCCCGAGGCCATGTGAGTAATAAGCAAATAATCTTTTTTTTTTAAATTAGTGGGGCGTGACCTTGTTTATGAGATTTCATACTAGATGCTACAAGAAAATACTAGCTCAAGAAGCAGTACAACTTCAATTAAAAAATGAAAAATTTACATTCATGAGTCAGAAAAAGAAAAAAAACCAAAAACACCTCAGCAACAACAGAACAATATAGGTTATCTTAATGACCCAAACTCCAGGGTGTTTTGTTTTGGTTATTTTAAACACACTGGAGGATAAACAGATACTTTATTTTATTATAGTAATTATAAAATAGAAATTTTTCCAAACCTATATTTTCCAGTAAGATACTTAAAATTGCTTTATTTGCCTTCTTTAAAATACTTTCTTAGCTCTTACTGCTAATTATAAGAAGCCAGGTCTGCAAACCCTTTTGGTTTCTATTGATCCTTCAATTTACGCAAAGGATTCCTCCTCACTACATTTAAATTTAATAAGATTTCTGACAAATAAAATCAAATTTTCAAAAAAGTTTCAGAAATGCCAGTTAGGAATTACCTACTGATTTGCAATGTCCAGCAAACTCAATTCCTACATATCCTTTTGCACTAAAGCATTCAGTATAAATTCTTTATAGTTTTATATTAAGTGGATTTTATATTTTTACCTTCTGTAGGCCTCTATGAAAGGGATTATAAATACAGCAGATGCTTGCATTTGCTATGAACCAATGGCTAACAGGGCCTGGACTGTGTTTGCTGATATCTGCAGAAGTAGGCCAGCACATATTTTAAAAAAGTACACCAGGAGAACAAAATTATAGCTTCAATAATATGGCAACATTCTTTATCCATTTGTTAATTAACCATTCATTCCTTCAGTATTAATGTTTTTCACTTAAATGTGCAAAGAATTATGTTAGATAGAATTTAAGAGATAAATGTCACGGTACCAACATTTTAAGAAGCTCATGTTTCCACTAGGGTAACTGTTCATGACCAAACTCTGTTAGGTGATAGTTCAAGAGCTATTACAGAGATCCCACTGTTTCTCCTTTTTCTTATAAGATTTGTAGGTGTGGTAATGTCACCTGCAGCATTTAACCTACTTCAGAGATTGAGAGAATAAGGCATGAAATTGTTAAGCTCATCAGGTATCCACAGATATTCACCTTTTCTTGCAAATAATTTTTAAAATTATTTGCATTACATATGCAGAAATGAATTATCAGGAAATAATGTACAAACACAAATAATTTCTTTCTCATTCATATGTATTGTGTGCTTTGACTCTACCATGTGTTATTGTATTATTGTCAATATTTTATTTTACTCTGAGGCTATAGGCATGCAGATGACCTATTTTTTTTCTTTCCTCCATATCTAATATTCAATATCTTTTGTGCAAATAGCACCACATGACCTTTCCCTTGTTAGGAATATGTGCAAACAGACTGCTTCATTCTCTTATGCTGCAGTGTTAACTGTTAAACACCAATTCAATTTTGACGGAGTACAGCAAACATGGGGAGTAATTTAGCAAAGGTGTTTTCCTCCTATCAGTTGCACAGGGAACCAATCAAGCTCTCTGTTCACACTGAAGCCAGAATGAGTTTTGTAAAAGGCAAAATCGATCTTCTTACCCTCCTGCGTAGTGTCTGTCAATAGTGCCCAATTACAGTTACAATAAAAACTGAATTCGTAAATAGTGCCACATGTTTCTGTTCCTGCCCCTCCTTTCAAGATTAATAGTAGCAAGAATGATGCAGCCAGTAGTGAGGCAACAGAGCACTACATCATCAAGAAAGAAAAAACATTATATATATATATACACATATATATATGTTTTTTATTGATATATATATCAATAAAAAAACTTCTTAAAAGAAAGAAAAAATGAAACAGGTTGGAGAGGTAGATAACAGTAAATTGGAGAACAAGTCTGAAATTTAGAAAGGACATGCACAGCACATTTCTCATGAACGAATGAATAATTAACCCTGCAGTGACCTTAAACTTGGGACAAGGACAGCCAATCAGAAATGGCAAAAGTACAGATGGACATTCCTGCCAAGACCTCTAGTATCCAACTATAGCTCTGCCTCTGGACCACAGAGAAACAACAGTCAAGCTGCCAAAATATTCAAGAGCCTCTTTCATAGCTTTCTCACATCCTTTATAAGAACTCCAAAGCATTAGCCTTTCATCAAGAACATTGCTGATCGATCTATTTCTTCATGCTCTCTTCCTGAATAGCCTCTTCATTTATGTTTTCATCTCCCTTCACTTTCTTCTTCAAAGCAAAAATCAATTCTGGTGAACTCCTTGTATTTTTTCAGGCTACATGCTTATTCTCTCTTTCTAAAAAAAAAAAAGTGAATTGGCCTATGTATGAATATCTTTCTGTCATTTCTACATATAAGGTTACCTTTTTTTTCTTTTCAATTTTTAACAGTTAAAACCAGAATGATTCCATTTATTTCCCTTTCAGGGGTTTCAACCTTTCTGTAATATTCACAGTTAGCCAGAAGATGTCAGCCTTATAATTCAAACCAATTCTTTGCCCCTCTCTTAAGCAGCCTAAGAATAAGTCAACTTATTGAAATCCCTTAAAACTCTAAACAATAGATACACAATTATAAGCACTAAGATATTCCTTATGAATCTTAAATAATCTTGTCTATTTTGGGTTTATGTAGATGTAATCAGTAAATAGTTGCTGTTCACCAGCCTTTTAAAATAGCTGGAAGCAAACTCATGTTGAGACAAAAGGGCTCTGGAATTGTAGCTTAACCCTCTGTCTTCTCTACATGCAAGAATGAAATATGGATTTCTTAGTACAGCCCCATTCCCCTATTCATACATTCATTTATTCATCAAATTTTTATCGACCATGTTCTATGTGCTTGTTAGCGAGGTAACTGCTAAAGACACAAAAATAAAAATGATGGAATAGACACAGTCCTTGCCCATCGTTATGGGTTGAATTGTGGGACAGCCCCTTCCCCTGAAAAAGATGTTTTGAAGTCTTAACACCCAGTATCTCAGAATGTACACTTATTTGGGAATAGGATCATTGCAGATGTAAAAAGTTAAGCTGAGCTCATACTGGAATAGTGGGCTCTTAATGTAATAGGATTGGTATCTCATAAAAAGAGAGAAGAGAAACACAGGGAGAAGATGGCCATGTGAGAACAGAGGCAGAGACTGAGGTGATGCATCTACAATCCAAGGAGTGCCAAGGACTGCCAGCAATCATCACAAGCTAAAAGAGGAAAGGAAAGGCTCTTTTCTGTAGGTTTCAGAGAGAGCGTGGCCCTACTGACATTTTGATTTCAGACCTCTAGCCTCCTGAGCCGAGACATAATAAATTTCTGTTGTTTTAAGCCAGCCAGTTTGTGATACTTTCTTATGATAGCCCTAAGAAACTAAAACACCCACAAAAAATTGTACAAGACATACAGGAAAATCTAATATAATGTGATAAATGCTATTATAAATGAAATATGGATATGAAGGGAAAATAGGAAAGAAATGCCTATCAGAGAAGACCAAACAAAGGATTTCAGGAGGAAGTGACTTCCATCTCAAAAACAAACAAACAAAAAACATGGCAAAGAAATGCCCGAGTAAATTGTTGTGAAGAGTAGAACCATTTTACAAATGGAGAATGGCAACTAACTCTCTAGCCTACTTTCAGCTCTTCTTTGCCCAGCTCAAACTTTGGTCAACAATCAAAATATTATTAGATATGAATCCCAATCCAGATGTTCTGAGACTCTGATTTCATTTGTCATCATTTTGATTGTCCTATATTTTGTCAGTAAGAGAAACATAAACCTCTTCCCTACTTTTAGTGACTGGAGAAACCAATTTGTACTAGAACCCTCACAATTCCACTGAGCCTTCATCTTAACTCTCTCCTCTCTTCCTTCCAAACCCTACCCTCCACCCCAACCCCATCAGTGCTCTGGGTTTTCTTCTGTTTTCTTGTCTTTTGCTCTGCATCTGATTTGCCTGAATCTGGGCTCATTGGCTTCCACTACTTTCTCACTGCACACGAATTTTCTAGAACCTCTCAGGTGCCCACCAGAGTTTCATTCACCACCACCCTGTTCTTGGTCCAAGATCACCATCTTCCCTCTAAGCCTCTAAGTCTTTCTGGAGCTTCTCATCACACTTGTCTCTGCAGCTGTCCTTGTTAAACTCTTCAGAAGGCTGAGCTGAGGAATGTACCCAGTGTAAGGTGGCCATATGCAGGGCTATCCAGGGCATGGGTCAGAGCCCTTTTCTTCAGCACCTTTCTTAAGTGTTGAAGGAGGGAGTATGTCCACTAGCTTTCCTTTAGAGTGGGCCACTCAATTCTTTAGATCACTAACTTCACTGGTTACTATGGTGGGCTATATTGCCCCCAGTTAGAAAATCTTAACCCAGATATGATTTGGGTTGGGGAGATGACCCTAGATGCATAAAATCTTTCTGCAGAACTTTTCATAGCACTTAGTGACCCTCAGAGAAATTGCAAAGATGCAAACCCTGTTTCCTGGGCATTGTATATATGAAGCCCACACTGAACTATGCCCAGGCTGCTGCTTCTTTCACCTCATCCAGGAATTGAAAGCCACTGATACAGGCTTTTAAAAATAATTTAATTATAATACTGAAAAAACAAGAACAATGGTTAAGTAAGTGATTAGTAAACTCAAAGAAATATTATGAATCCATTTGCAAAATAATTATGAAGACTTTATGGCAATTTAGAAAATATTTTTGCTATAAAACTAACAGAAAAATTTAGAATACAAAATTGACATACAGCCAAGATAAAAAAGAAAGCAAAATATTTTGATTACACAAATGATATAAATCATACTTTCAGGTAAAAATAAAAACATAGAAAAATTACTTATAGGATGGATGTAGTGGCTCACGCCTGTAATCCTAGCACTCTAGGAGACCGAAGTAGGAGGATTGCTTGAGCTCAGGAGTTGATACCAGCCTAAGCAAGAGTGAGAACCTATCTCTACTAAAAATAGAAAAATTAGCCAGGTGTCATGGTGCATGCCTGTAGTCCCAGCTCCTCAGACGGCTAAGGCAGAAGGATCACTTGAGCCCAGGAGTTTGAGGCTGCTGTGAGCTATGATGACACACCTGAACTCTGCTCAGGGCGACAGAGCAAGACTCTGTCTAAAAAAAAAAAAAGAAAGAAAGAAAAGAAAATTGACCTCTCCTCCTTATTCCCCCTTCATAAAAAAAAAAAGAAGAAGAAGAAGAAAGAAAATTATTTGTAATCGCATCACCTTAAAATAATTAAATATCTTCATTTTTTTCTTTGTCATTTTTTTGCTGATAATGCACCTGACAAATTATTTCTTGCTACTTTGCTTTTGGACATATTATTCTATGTCTTTGAAATATCTTTTATCATATTCTCTACCTAGATAATTAATCATTTAGCATATATAGATATATATATGTTTTAAGGGCCCTATAATGTACACTAAAAATATAGTTACAAAATATCTAGGGAGGTGTTTACTCTTTCAAGACCCTCTTATTAAGACGAACTTCAAGAGGAATTCTCTTTGTGATGCCTTCTTGGTCTCTTTTCGAATTTAATTGGAATTTTTCTTCCTCTGTAGATACCATTATAAGAACATTTATCAAACTATTACTATATTTTAGTATATATACTAATATAACTATATTATTACTATATTATAGTAATTGTTTACTATATTTCTCTCTCCTTAGCTAGACTCTAAGGATATTTGGGGGGGGGGGAGATTGTTTTATTTCTTATTGTGAGCTTATAGCCTAAAAATGTACCTAGTTTATAATAGAGGGAAGTGACAGATGAAGGGAAGAGAAAAAGAGAGACAGAAAGAAGAAGGGCAAGAAGGAGACAAGAAGGGCATAAGAGATTGGTACTAAAAGGAGATAAATGATTTCAACATAGGCAGATACGGTTTAACTGCAGCACAGGGAAGAACAGCTTCAAACCATAGAAAAAATAATGATCCTGGGCTTGCAAAGGGGTGACACCCATGCCCTTGCATTCATTAACTCTGTGCTTGTTAAAGTTAACAGCCAGCCCTATTGTCCTACGTTGTCAGTTGTATTTATGTTATAATTCATCTTTAGCTAGAACAATACAAGGAGTGGAGTATCATTATGAAAATTTAATTACCTCTTATGATTAATAAGAGAGATGTTTTGAAGATAAATTTTGCTCTTAGAATACTACTTTACAGATTTTTTTCTAATAGTTTATAGCAGATAGAAATGATGGTGGTTTTTTGTTTAAGATTTATCCACAAACTCTGATTTTAGTTAACTACTGAATTATCAGGATGACATGCATAGGAAGAAAACACATATGCAGTCTCTCTGTCTCTCTCTTTCCCTCCCTCCCCATTCTCTCCTTTTCTCCCTCTTTTACTCATCTCTCTCTCATGTAAACACCTTACCTCAATGTCAGAGGGAAAAAACTTTACTTTCTTTGTCACAATTCCTAAGAAATCTGGCCATGTGTGGTGGCTCATGCCTGTAATCCTAGTACTCTGGAAGGCCAAGGCGGGAGGATTGCCTGAGGGCAGGAGTTTGAGATCAGCCTGACCACGAGTGAGACCCTACGTCTACTAAAAATAGAAAAAGATCAGCTAGCCAACTAAAAATAGAAACAAAAAATTATCTGGGTATGGTGGCGAGTGCCTGGAGTCCCAGCTACTTGGGAGGCTGAGGCAGGAGGATTGCTTGAGAAGCCCATGAGTTTGAGGTTGCTGTGAGCTAGACTGACTCCATGGCACTCTAGCCTGGGCAACAGAGTGAGACTCTGTCTCAAAAAAAAAAAAAAAAAAAAAAAAGAAAAGAAAAGAAAAAACAATTAAAATCCCTTCCACAGCATGGTTCATGGTTTACTAAATGGTTGCTCACAGATTTACTCTAGAAGTAGCTTTAAAATGTTTATTCCTTTGTTAAAAACAGATTGCTTGGTCCTTGCCTATGATGATGATTCGATTTTAGTAATAAAGATAGTCTTTGAGACTGTCTCATAGATATTAATATATCTATGAGATATAGATATATTATATATCTCATAGATATTAGACATTTAAAGGCCTCTGATTTTATAGTCTTTGAACTTGTGTGGAGAGTCAACCATTCATTAATTTATCCATCCATTTTTTCAATTATTCATGACAAAAATACTTGAATGCCCATGTACAGTGACTGAACTAGGATAGGACAGAGAATTACAAGTATTAACTAGATCATATCTCTTGCTCTTGAAGACCTCACAGTTGTGAAGGACAGACAAAATAAGTAAAGTCAGAAGGAAGGGTATGGTGGCTTACACTTGTAATCCTAGCACTTTGGGAGGCTGAGGTAGGAGGATTGCTTTAGGTCAGAAGTTCAAGAGCAGCCTGAGTAAGAGCAAGACTCCATCTCTACTAAAAGTAGAAAAGATAGCTTGGCATGGTGGCACACACCTGTAGAAAAGATAGCTGGGCATGGTGGCACACTCAGGAGGCTGAGAAAGGAGGATTGCTTGAGCCCAGGAGTTTGAGATTGCAATGAGCTCTGATGATGCCACTGCACTCTAGCCCAAGTAACGGAGTGAGACACTGTCTGAAAAAAAAAAAAGTAAAGTCAACTGATAATTATAAAAGAGAAGTAGGTATAGGATGGTATAGAAGAGGGAAGAATGAACTGTCTAATTCTGTCTTTAAGGGATCAGTGAGGACACTGGTGAAGCTTATTTGTTAAATCCAGATCCCAAACATACAATGAATGCACTGTGAGGTACAGCAGATGCCTCAGGAATCATCCACCTTAAGAGAGCTAGAAGAGCAAAGTTCCCTTCATGTGTGTCATTAATGTAGTGACAAATGTGAAAATTAGGCTCAAGTTGCCAGAAAAGACCACAGAGATGAAAAAAAATTAAGCAGGACTTGCTTATGTAAGTGATACAGAAAGAATATGCAATAAGGATGCATAAAAGTGAGAAGTGGTGAAGAAATATGCTTATAGAATAGTTGTAGATGACAATATATGAGTGAGGACCAATCAGACTTTTTACTAATTTTTCTATGAGCCCATCCTTATATATGTAGCTGCAGTGGCTTGAGATGCAGCCTGATCTGAAAACGTGGGAGATCGCTAGTCTAGTACAGCTAGTCAAGCTTAAGGCAACACCATGTGCACAATGAATACCAGTGTACCATACAGAACACTGAGGCTGAGACAAGCTCCTCATTCATCACACTCAATTTCTCCATGCAATAACAGCATCAGACAAGCACATTTATGAATTCATTACTGTGGAGCTAGAATAGGAACAGTTACCCAGATGTCTGAGAGAATCATGCTAAAATATACTTGGAGACTATCCTGCAGGGTAGTATTAAGAGTTTGTGGGGTGGGGGGTTTCCCCAGTGGGGCTGGTGGGGGAAGAGTTAGCAAAAGAACCTCTTTAGAACTACCTGAAGCAAAAAGCTAGGGGCGGGGGAGCATATTTTACAAGTGTAAAGGAATCTGATAGAATACAAGAGCAAAAATCTTTCTCAGCTTCATGAAAAGACAGATCACCAGGAGATCCTGTCATCTTTTCTGACTGTGGCTCTCTCACAGTCTTTTTCATTCTTTATTTTTAGTACAGAAGCTGTCATTCTCTTCTTCCCAATCCACTTAACCCAAAATTGCCCTTGGGGCTTATGAATCTTTCAGTATCTTTTACAAATTCCTGGAGAACAGATTCATTTGTTCTAGCTAAATTCAGGTGTCCACATCCGGTACATAAAGCCTACTGCACTAGCACATGGATTAGGAAGGACATACAGTTTTGAAAAAAGGAGGTTGGATATCGAGGTGGCCATGTCCCTTTTATTTTTTCTAAAACTCTTCATGCTCTCTTAAGTATTAATATATAGAATAAACATGAAAAAGTAAACAACAATGAAACTTCTATTAAACTTCTATTAATAAAAAAGAAAATTTCTGTTTGTTAAGACAAGAGAAATGATTTGGAAAGCAACTACAGATTGAACAAATTTAGTATCAGTTTCTTTATGGAACTTGGGAACAAACCAATCTCGAAACTTAAAATTTTAAAAATATATTAATACTTTTACAACCAAAACCCATGTGTGAAAACATGATTTAATAATATTTCTGTGATACTACATATTGCTGCAGGGAATACTAACTCTAATCACATATTCATTCATGCATGAATGCATTTATTTATCCACTTATTATTATCTATTAAGGGTCACTACAGCAAATCCCTTTGCTAAGTGCTAGAAATATAATGAGAAACAAGTTAGAGACATTGGTCTTATGTGGAGATGGAAGGAAATATAATTTATCATATAACTTTTCTCTGGTAGCTTCTAGGTTTTGTTTCCTTATAATTGGTATTAATTTTAGCCATTCAAATGGCTGGTAGTCATATTTTGTTATGGTTTTCATTTGTATTTACTGGATGACTAATAATATTGAACACCTTTCCATGTACTCATTGGCCATTTGTACATCTTTTGTGAATGACCATTCTTATTAATGGCTTGTAAAAATTTATATATATATAAATATATATATTCTGTAATATATGTATATATTCTGTAATATATGTATATATATTCTGTGATACATTGAGTTAATTTTTATGAATGGAATGAGGTTCGTTTTTTTGCTATTAATATTCGTATGTTCTAGCATCATTTGCTGAAAAGCCTATCTTTTCTCTATTAAAATAGCTAAGCAGCTTTATAAAAAATAAATTGACTATATATTTTGGGTCTATATCTAGACCCTCTATTCTGTTTCTTTGATCTATATATTCAGTTTTATACCAACACCTCACCGTTTTAACTACTGTTGCTTGACAGTAAGTCTTGATATCACATAGTACAAGTCCTCCAATTTTCTTTCTTCGTCAAAACTGTCTGGGCTATTCAGGGTCTTTTGCATTTCTGAATGACCATTAAGAATCAGCTTGTCAACTTTTAACCAAAAGAGGACTGATGTGATCTTAATTGGAATTGCATTTAATCTATAGATCAATTTGGGGAAAATTCATGCTGTATCTCCTCATTTACATAAGTCTCCTTTAATTTCTCTTAGCAATGTTGCATAATTTTGAATACCCAGGCCATGCATGTACTTTGTTAAATTATCTGTACTTCATAACAACCTCAGCAAAGCAATACTCATGATGGGCACTAAACTAAACATATCCTCTTTACAACGTAGTCATGGCTAACTTTATAACAATCCTTAGCATTGCTTTTACTTTTTTTTCTATTGCTTGACTGGCCAAAGCATAATATTTATGAATAAAAAAATTTTAAATGATTTTTGCTATTTGACCTTTCACATATGAAAATCTATGACTAGTCATAGTTTGCCAGAATGACAGAGAGTCAGAGTTGTGTAGAAATTTATGAATGAGTATGTGTTAGTCCGCTTTGTGTTGCTATAAAGGAATACTTGAGGCTAGGTAATGTATAAAGGAAAGGGGTTTGTTTGGCTCGCAGTTCTGCAGACTGTACAAGAAGCATGGTGCCAGCATCAGCTTCAGGTGAGAGCTTCAGAGAGCTTCCAATCAATGTGGAAGGCAAAGGAGGAACAGGTGTATCACATGGGCTAGATAAAGAGCAAGAGAGAGGAGGAGGTGCCACGTGCTTGAACAACCAGCTCTCCCATGAATTCACTCATTACCGTGGGAAGGACACCAAGCCATTCACGAGGAATCTGCCACAATGTCCCAAACACCACCCACTAGGCCCCACCTCCAACATTGGGGATCAACTTTTAACATGAGATTTGAAGGGGCCAAATATCCAAATTGTATCAGAGTACTTATCTTTCCTCATACCATCTAGACTTCATTTCATTCCTTTATGCATAAATCTATGGAAAACAGCATGGAATATGGGGAGAAATATTGCACCAAGTGATAGGAGAATCCTACTTCTACTTTTGTATTTTGTCATCGACTATTTGCATAATCTTGAGAAAGCTGCTTATATTTTTTAGGCTTTTGTTTGTTCATCTTGAATAGATCATTATGATATCCACAAAGGCAGGAGACTATACCCAATGACCCCTGGGTGGCATTTTCCAGTTTTACAACTCAAAAATAAATAAATAAATAAATGAAACCTTCAGTGACCTACAGCAAGGGGACTTCTAATTTTTTCAATTAAAATAGGCCACTTATTGATACTTCATTTATTCTTGTATTTGTAATGTATCATAACTATTAGTCTGTCTTGTATTGAGGACTCTGATTAGGCACTTAGTAAATAGTTGTTGAATAAGATTGCATTTCTAGGTCATATGAGGTCATGTAATATAGGACTTAGTTTAATAGTCTCTAGGATTAATGATTCTGAAATATTGCTTCAATTTTGCCCTTCATCCTTGTGTGACAAACACATTTAGTCCTGACCATTGGATTGGTAGGAAGTATTTCCAACGAGACTATAAAATGTAAAATTGATCTGATTACACATTTTATGTCTTATGACCCACCAGTCAATAGCAGTGTGATTGACCAAAAATCAGCCTTCAATGCTATTTAACCATGTTGCTGTTACTGAGAGATGATTATGGGGTTTTTTTTGGTCTATATTACAGAGGTATTTTACTTGTATCAAATGAATAAAAATGTGAATGCCGTAATCATTCAACTATTTAGCTGACATGATGGAATTGGGAAAAAGCAGACAAAGTCTAAGATTTGTGAGCCATTTAATCTTAATACTCCTTTCCAGAGTGTTTAAGGGCATGAGCTAAGTTTGTTGGGATTTCAAACACCCTTAATATAATTCAGTGGGCTTGTCAGCACAAAATTTTTAGATAAGTCATTTATTGATATATCCCAGATTTTGGTGAGTCAGAGAGTAGCTTTATGCCACATTTATTCTTTGTTACACCAAGACTGAAAAGTAATCTTCCTTCCCTGCAAATGGATTTCAGGTAGCAGTTGATTTTCTAGGTCTAAACTAAAGGTTGTTTGAACATCCACTTGCTGAACATCAGTCAATAGAGAATAGTACTGTTGATTTATGATCACATCCTTCCAGAATGATGTACTCAACAAATAAAGTTTTGAAGTATAGGCAATCTAAAATAGATACAAGTGTCTCAGCACCCAAGTTCTACATAATATCTCCCTTATTGTTATCAACTACCAGTTCCTGCCCTTTTGTTCTTTCATACCATGCATTTGCTTACTTCATTCAACAAACCTACCAGATGTCTGAATATGCACTGGGAAGATATAGTTCTGAACAAAAGAGGTCCAGTTCATCCGTATCTACTTTCTATGGATTGTCTAAATCATGAAAAGAATTCATGATTCCTTTCTATTTTTCTAAATTAAAACCATCCTCTCTCATGATGTGTTTTCCTTGACCATTGAATTCCATGGTTATACACTTTGTAACCTGAAAATCAAAGTTTTATGTACTATAGACTCTAGTGTGATATTAAATTCTTTGAGCATATTTGTTTTAAACTTTTAGATCTTTAGTTTTTGTCCTTTTGGGTAATTTTATTATAATAGCTGGCTTTCTATAATATTTCTGAGCTATTGTGCTTCCTTCATACTGTATGGCAAAATATCAAATGCAGTTAAGTTGCTATGTTTGGTACATTTTTAAATAGTAATTAAAAAGAGATGGTTCTTCTACCAGGTCTATCCTAATGTTCCCTCTCTCTCTCCCCCCCACACACAAACATATATATACATATATGCACACATATACATATGTGTGTGTTTATACATCTATATCTATATTTATATGTCTATCTAATCTGAGAGAGTGTACTACTACTTACTAGTTCTATGCTTTTGTGTAAGTAATTTAACTTCTCATTTTTCTCATATAAATAAAAGAGGGAAGTAAAATGTACTTCATGGATTTAGCTGGAACTCAATATACAGTAGCTATTATTTTGTTCACCTTTATTATCATCATCAAGTTTAGCAATCTTTACCTTGATCAGGTATTTTAAAAATGCATCGTTAACTTCAAAACAAAGTTCCTACAAAATTCAGGAAATTTGGGGAGAATTAACTCTATTCAGAGTCTTTTCCATCTTTGCCATGACAATCAAGTCTATACCTAAACATTATGCCTCTATTATCACTGAATCATAATCTTCACACGAGTTACGACTTCCCTTGACAGCCACCCTCTTCAGCTCACCTTTCTTCCTTTCTAGTTTATCTTCTTTTTTTTTTCTTTTACTGTGCCATTGAAATCTTCATCCTATTGCCAAAAATCTTTCTTTATGCTCAATATTTTTCTAGAATATTTCTCTCACTTTCACACCATAAAGCCTAGTCCTATGCTAAGAACAGGCACTGTACTAAGACTCTTATGGTTTTGTGGATCTTCAGAATAGCCTTCAAGGATATAATATGAGAATATTGAATTTGTGAGAGATTGTATAATTTGTCCAAAACATTACATATTTAAATAAGACCATAATACAGTAAGCAGCAGAGTCAGGAATCTAACCGAAGTTTGTCTGAACTCAAGGCCCACACTGTACTGCATGACCCTTGGATCTTCTCTGTGAAGGCTGCTCATACTGAAGTTAAAACTGTCAGCTTTAAGAAGAGGTTGAAAAGACCTTGTTTCCTATTGTCTCATTCAAAGCCATTAGAAGTTCATATTAGTTCCACAATGTCTACTTCATAAAACACATATTAACCTTTTAAAATTATAATTCCACCAATCTTCAGAAGCATAACCAATATCCATACATCATTTATGGCAGGACTACAGTTTTCGTTTCTCCTTTATAATTTTCCAGAAGCTTAAGTAATTACATTCTTCAAAAGGATGATGCATTAAATACTCCCGGTTCATAATTCTCTGACCTCCTCTTCTAAAAGGACTTTCATCTTCATGCCACTGTAGCAATGAACCCATAGTTGTGTCCTACACAATTTCATCACTTTTTATCAGAATTTTTTCACATTTGACATCCTGAACTTTGAAATATCTCTCTCTGACTACAGTCTTCTTCCACACTGTCTCACTTGCAAGCAATGTGTATTATACTTCTAGTTTCTCCATACCTTGTTATTCTTCCAAATGATTTTGACTTCACTTTTCTCCTCATCCAGGTTGCAATACATGGTTCACTATTTTATTTCTTTTTCGCAAGCCTCCAGGATTCCATTGCACCTCTATATTTTACTATAGTCACTTTGTCAACTTCCAGGCCTAGGCAAATCAGCTGCTCATTTCTTCCAGGCCTGCTGTTAAGCTTTGGATTTGTGCCAAAGAACATCGTATAATTTTCATGATTGGATCCATGACAAATGAATGTAATCCAAATACAGACAAGCCTTTAATATTGCTTAGAAATCCGTTTATTCAATCTGACTTACAGCTTTATTGAGCGTTTCCCAAACTGTCCTCTGCAAGATATTAATATATATTCCTCCATACATAAGCTCTGAAGTAAAATAAATTTGGAAATACTACATTTATATCCAATTCTTGTAGATTCACACTTTTCATTTGCATATTCAAGGCTCTGAGAACTACTACACTAAAAGAATTTGTTGAACATTCCATAACACAAAACTTCACAAATTTATTTGACTTTGAAATCTCTTATTTATTCATTGATTTGTATGAATAATAGTATCTCAGTTAATACATTTTGGGAGATGTTGGAGGGTGGAGTCCTTGTCTGATTAATTCACCACTGTACTCTCAGCAGTTAGAAAGATGCCTATCTTGGAGCAGGTGCTAAAACATACACAAATATTGGATGAATAAATAAATGAAATTACTACAGCAGTTTCTGACTTTCTCTGACTTTTCAATTTTTTTTACGACACCCTCGTTATTAAGTGAGGCCATTTGCCATGAGTTTTTCCAACTCTCTTTCCCATCTTCTCAACATCTTTCCAAATCATTGATATCCTTTCATGATTTCTTCTGTTTCAAAGATATGTTTATTGTTTCCATGTTGAATAACAATGATAGGTGTTCAGGAAATAGAAATATATGTCAGCCTCTTTTAGATATTTTAATTTATCTCTTAATCTCATAAAATAAGTAAAATAGTCTTTTTTATATAGGTGATGAAATTGCAACTCATACACGGTAGGGTTATAATTTGAACCCAAGTCTGTTGACTTCCCAGGCATTGTTCCTTTCCCAGCCGCATTGTTAACCTTCCTTTCCAAGGCTAATAATGTCATTTTGTTGAATTTTGTACCAGGTACAGTTTATGCAACACCTAGATCTATCAGGCCCTGAGCCCTTGCGGATGAGTTTGCAGCCCCAGCCAATACCCTGATTTCAGCCTGGTGAAACCCTGAGCAGAAGACCCCACTAACCCATTCCTGGATTTTCACCTACCAAAACTGTGAGATAATAAAAAGCCAGTGTTTTAAGATGCTTAGTTTGTGGTAACTTTTGATACAATAGAAAACTAATATAGTAAAAAATGACAGATGTGATAAAATAGGGCACAAATAGCCTGATATATCTAAATATATCAGCAATTATATTAAATTTGAAGACTGTGAACACTCCAATTAAAAGATAAGACTGTAAAACTGTATTTTAAAAGAAAAAAAATATATATGTATACTATTTCTAAGACATAGCTTAAAAATAAGATCACAGAAAAAATTGAAAGTAAAAGAATTGAAACATATATACTATACAAACACTAACCAATAGAAATATGGTGCAATTATATTAATATAAGACAAAGAAGACTTTAAGACACAAATTTCACAAGACTGAAATTTACAATGTGAGTTTTTTGAACACGGGGAATTAAATTAGAAGTCAACAAGAGATAGATAAACAGAAATTTTCCAAGTGTATATAAATTAAGACACATGCTTCTAAACAACCCATGAGTCAGATAGGAAATCACCATGAAAATTATTTTGTATGGAATGATAATTAAAATATTTTGTGCTGAAATTATGATCTATCTCTTTTGTAAGATGTGGTGAAAGTAGTGCTTAGAGGGACTTTATAGCTTTAAATACATATATTAGAAAAGAAGAAGAGTCAGTTATCTAAACACCTACATCAAGAAGCTAGAAAAAAGAAAAGAAAATTATACTCAAACTAAAGGAAGAAAAATGACAAAAGAGTAGAAATTAATGAAATTGAAAACCAACACACAATAAAGACAACTGATGAAACAAAAGTTTTATTCAGAACTTTGTAATAATAATTAATACCCCAGCAACATTAATTCCTTCAAATCATGAATATTGGAACAATGAGGCATTATGAAAATATTTATGCCAATATATTTTACAACTGAGATGAAATAGAAAAATTTTTGAGAAATGTCAAATATCCAAACTGACAAAAGAACAAAGAAAAAAATCTAATAGTCTTTTATTTGTTAAAGAAATTAAATCTATACTTCGAACTCTTCCTACAAAGAAAACCATCCCTGGTTAAATAATATTCATTTTATAGAAATTCTTTCAAAGAGTAAAAAAAAGAGGAAATCCTTCCCTATTATTTTATGAGGTTAGCAAAACACTAATACCAAAATCTAACAAAACATTATAAGAGTGGGAAGTTACAGGCCACTAATTCTCATGAACATAGATAAAAACAAAATATTAGCATGTATAATGACCAAGTGGGATTTATTTTAGGATAGCAATATTGTATTAGCATTAGAAAAATAAGTGTAATTTGTCACATTAACTTATTAAAAGAGAAAATATAGTCAGAACAATAGATACAGAAAAATGTATTTGATAAAATTCAACAACACATCATCCCAAAACACATCAGAAAAAGAGGACCAGATAGGAAATTTTTATTCTCATAGAGTTTACCTTCAAGAAATCTATAACTAATATAATACCTAATGATGAAATGATTAACAATTTTGACCTGAATATGGGAAAAGATGATGATGTCTAATAAAACATTTCCACTTAGTATTTCACTGATGGTCTTAGCTAGAGTAAGAAAAATGAATAAATTATGTTAAGATTGGAAGAGAAGAAATTATTTATCAGGATAATCCTGTCATTATTTATCAGGAATGCTGGATACAATGTCAATATTAAAGAATCATTTTTATATACTTAAACAAACATGGAAAATTAAATTTTAAATTTCCAATTAAAAGAGTATCAAAATATAAATCCAATAAAATACTTCTACACTGCAAATTATAAAATATATCTGTGAGAAATATAAAAAGACACAAATAAATGGAGTGGTATCCTGTGTTCATGGATTAGAATAGTCAATATATTTAAAGATGTCTATTTGTTCCCAATTGAACTGTAGAGTTAACGCTACTTTGACCATAATCCACAGTGTGTGTGTGTTTAAATTAACAAATTCTAAAATGTATAAGGAAATGTGAGGAATTAAATTAAGCAAGACAATCTCAAAGAAGAAGAAAATTTGGCAGATTTACTCTATATTATATAGAGGCTATTTTATAATCAAAATTAATTAATTTAATGTGGTTGATTCAAGGATTAAGTCAATCTAATTGGTGCAAAAACAGACAAAAAGAACAACAGAATAGAATAGAGACAGTACTGAAATAAACTTTCCACATGCTTAGTAACTGATTTACAACAAAATTTCTATTCTCAATCAGAGGACAAAGCGTGGAGATGAGTCAATTAGACATCTATATAAAAATATATGAAACCTGACCCCTCCCCAACACCACATACAAAAAATTAATTCAAAATTGATCATAGATCAATACAATGGAAATAAATCATGGTTTAAAAAGTAAAATAATCAATCTTCTTGAAAAAATACATGAGAATAGCTTTATGACCTTGGAATAGGCAAATATCTTTTAAATGAGACACAAAAATCACTCTGAAAGAAAAAAAATTTTTTTTTATACACAAGAACAGCTTCATGACCTTGGAATAGGCAAATATCTTTTAAATGAGACACAAAAATCACTCTGAAAGAAAAAAATTTTTTTGTTCATCGAATTATACTACTTAACATACTAATGAGGAAAGCCATTATTTAGAGCAGAGATTTACAGTACATATATTTGCCAACAGGCTTGTATCTAAGATATACTAATAATGTATACTAAACAATATGAAAAGGAAAGATGTACAATTGCTAAAAATAGTCAAAAGACTTGAACTGGTACTTCACAAAAGAGGATATTAAAATCTCTGATGTATGTATGCTCAACATCATGAGTCATCAAAGAAAAACAAATTAAAATCACAATAGGATACAAAGACATACTTAAAGGAACAGCTGAAATTAAAAATGACAATTCCAGATGTGGTGGGGTTTTAAAGCACCTTGTAGTCTTTTATATTGCCGCTGGAGTTTTAATTTGCTCATCCACTATTTTGCAATATCTTCTAAAGCTAATCATATTTTTACCCTTTGACTAAGCAATTATACTCTTGAGTATATGCCCAACAAAAGTAAGTGCTTATGTCCACTTAAAGTCATGCAGAAATGCTTGTAGCAAGTTTATTTATAATAACCCCAAGCTGGAAAGAGCCCAGTGCCCATTAGCAGTAGAATGAGCAAATAATTTGTATGATATTCATAAAATGAATATAATCCTACAATAAAAAGAAATAAGAAATCCAGACAATAAAAGAAGACCTAAGAAAAGGGAGTAAAATAAATATTTATGGTTATAATTGTGCGATATTTTAAAAATATAATTTCTCTCCAAATTGATCTATAAACTTAATATATTTTATTTCAAAATTCTGAATTTTTTTTGGAGTATATAGGTAAGCTGATTATAAGATTTTCATAGAAGAACAAATTGCCAAGAGCAGGACAATGACATGGGCAGGGACTTGCCTCAGATTCTAAGTTTATTCTATTGTAAAGCCAGACTTATTTCTAAATCTACAAGCATACAGTCTGGTATAGGTAAAAAGATAAACAAATGAAGCAATGAAACAGAATAAGGAGCACAAAAACAGACTTACACAAATATGAAAATGTCATGAGAGTTAGCATTGCTAATCAGTAAGAAAAAGGTACATTAATCATAAACTGTTTCAATTATGTAAACCACTTTTATGATTATGTATCTTTTTCTTTATTTATTAGTAATGCCAACTGTGGTTATAATGTGTGATTATCAGTATGCAAAAGAACAAAAGTAGTCATATCTTACATCACAATTAAAATAAGTTCCAGATGGATGAAAGGCCTAAATGCTAAAAGTAAATCTTTAAAACTTTTTGAAGAACATATTGAAAATATATTTATGATTTCAGGAAGGAAATGGTGACATAAGACACAAAGAGCAAAAACTATAAGCAAAATGTTGTTAAATCTAACAATATTAAACTTACTGTTCCACAAAAGATCATAAACAAAGATAAAAGACAAACCACAAACTGAAAAAAGACATTTGTGACACAAATCGATACAAAGAGAAAATCCAATAGAAACATGGGCAAACATTATGACCAAAGCAATTCACAGTAGAGAAAATCAAATGTCAATTATCAAAGATGCTTAACTTCACTAGTAATCAAAGAAATGGAAATTAAATAAAAAACAGAATACCATTTCCCTGCTTTCCACTTTCATGCCCCCTCCCCAGCTTGGCAAATAATTAAAGTCTATTGATACAAATATTATCACAGACAAGGAGCAAGGGAAATTCTTATATAAAGATGTTGAGATTTGGAACTGGTACAGACTTTTTGGAGAATTATTTGACAATATCTAGTAAATTGAAAGACATACATAACTTTCAACCCAGAAATTCTACTTCTAGAGAAATTCTAGAGAAATCCTAGAGAAATTCTCCCATTTATGTGCAAGGAGATATATACAAGATTAATCATTACAGCATTATTTGCAATGCTAAAAATTTAGGTAGCAATCTAAATGTTCGTTAAAGGATATATAAACAATTTTTCTGTATTTGTATATTGGAATACCACAAAGAAATTAAAATACATGAACTATAACTCTCCATACTATGGATAAAACAGATAAAAATAATGTTGAGTGAGGAGTTATTCAAGAATAATGTATACACTCTGATAACATGTATATAAAATGGCATGCAAAATAATACTACATATTGTTTATAGACATATTATAGTATAGAAATGGTATAAAAGCATATGTAAGATTGTTAAACATCACATTCAGGAAAACAGTTACCTTTAGGGAGGAGAGAACAAAAAATCAAGGAGGCTTTATATTATCTATGATTTGACCTAAAATAATGATTTAAAGCACATTTGATAAAATATTAATATCTGATAAGAGTGGCAATAATAAATAACTTTTCATTAGTATAAATGCTTCATACTTAAAATATCTAAAAGTGAACACTGCTCAGTATCCTGGTTATGTACTAATGTCTACTATAATTGGAAAATATCTTAAAGAAAATAACTTTTCACTGAATTTTGCTGGTACCATTTATTTGAAGAGGATGATTCTTCTAGAATAAACTCATTTATAAGTTACTTATATTGTCTTATTAGTTTCTTTTGAGAGTTAAGAAAAATGTCATTGCTATGAATTAAAATCAAATAAAAATGACACTATTGCTCAAATTCATATAATCCACAACAAAATTGAAACTGAGTTGTCCATACTCTCAAGCCAGTTGTCTTTCCACTGACTTATGCATTGCCTTTTTTTAACTTCATGTATGAGACATGGGAAAGGGAACAAAAAATCATAATAATATTATCTTTTGTGATTGGCATCATGAATTATGATAATAAGAGACATTTACTGAGCTCTGATTTTTCAAAACCCTGCCATACAACATTATCTCGTTTAGTCACGAGGCATCACTGAAGGTTAAAAGTGTAGGTAATTTGGATCCATTACTTCTCTTCATTTTCTCTCCTACTGCTTCTTTTTTCACTGATCACTGTATGATAAGAAAGAAAAAATGAAACTAACATTGGTGAACTAGAAGATGTATGAAAAAGCTGGACTTTACCAGAAAAAGAGATTGTTTAAAAACGAACATTTTAATGATAGTGCCAAATCTCTCTCTTACCACTATGGTTTTTGTGGTTTCCTGTAAAGACCCCAAAATATGAGAGTCTATGAGAGGACATGGAACAATATGAGTTTTATTAATTTCAACTTTCACTTCAAATAAAAAGGAAAATATTTTTTTGCCAGGCTGTGTGAACATACTAATTTAGTCACAAGAACATCTCCAGGGATGTTGTCTGAACCTAGCAGAGAGAAAATCCTATTTATTTCCTCTTTGGTTTTTACCTTGTACATAAAAAATTTCTCACTGGTACTAGGATCGAATTGAGCACACCCCCCCCCCCTTTGAATTTAACTCAGAGGTAGTCAAGAAATTGGGTTACTTGATAACAAGGAGCTCTCTTTCTTTCTCTCTGTTTCTTTTTCTCTCTCTCTCCCTTTATTCCCCATTTAACTATTATTCCATGAAAGGGTTTTATTTTGTGTTTCTCTTTGGCAGAATTCTCTGACTCATAGATCATCTGTTCTTTGTAATAGTTATAATTTCCACACTACAGAATGACTCAGGGCATTAATTAAAGGTACTAGAAACAACTTCTCAATGTGTACAAATCATAGTGACTAAGCGAGGAATCCTGGAGGGAATGTACACAGTAGCAGACGCCTGCAGGAGATTACGAGAAGATAGAGAAATGCGAAACTGAAATGAAATGAAATAAAGTAAAATAAATACCTGATACGAGTAATAAAATTTTCATTGGGATCTTAAGCTAACTTTCCTAATTAATCTCTAGGGTAACATAAACTAAGTTGGAAGAATACTTTTCTGAATCAATCAGGGGCCCAAGGAATGAACTGAAGGCCCACTGTGTCTGTTAGGTAGATAGCGAGGGATTCCGGGACTCCTAGAGACAAAAGTGGGTGCTGTTGCTCCAATCTTGGTACTGCCCCACCCTAATCTCCTGAGCAGATGCCATGCCTGGGGAGAAGGGACTATCCTACGAATCTGCTGATCATAACTTAGCGTGCCAGCTGCAAAGGAATGCAGAGGACTCTCTAGCCCATGGGCCAAGTAACATGCCAGAGAGTCCGGAAGTAACCTAGAACACCCTGCATGCATAGTAAAACTCAGATCATCCAACTCCCAACTGTCCAGTCAAAGGGATTCCATGGTGACCTCTGAACCATGAGGGAGGTCCCAATCTGGGCACTATAAAACAAGATGCAGAGCATAACCAATCCCTTTTTTGAACCTTTCCTTTTGCTCTCCCTTTGCTGTGACAATGGGTCTCCTCATCAGCCATGGCATATATGTCATTCTCTGTAAACCTGTATGTTGCTCTTGCTCTGTAATCCTATCTTTCTCTCTTTGGTAAACCTCATTTTCATGCTTGTCTAACTTTGGTGCATCTGGTCCTTCTTCAGCCATGAGTGCCCCAAGAACCTGCATTTTCACACTGAAACCCGGGATGTCTAGGTACTGGTTCTCTGCACCACAGCCTTGCTCCCTATCTCTTTCTCTAAGCCCTCCAAAGACTCTTGACTTAGGAGAAGACATTTCAGATATTTGTATGTCTAAGCATTACGCTATTTGAAATATTACTTTTCCTTAGAAAAGTCTTGTACCAAGACTTAAATCTTTTCTGATTTAATCAGATTGGTAACACAACATGTAGTAGCTCCCTCAAAGAAGAAGAAGTGGATACTGTGTTAAGAATTTAGAGCCAAATTGCCTAGGTTGAATATCAGCTCAGCCACTTGCTGACTTTGTGGAGACTGCTTAGTAATATGTGTCTAGAAACATGTAAATGATACTGTGACAAGTTACTTCACCTCTCTGTAAGAAATGCTTATTAGAGGTTGTTACATTCTTTTACTACACAAATTACATGGTATCCTATGTAACAACCTCTGATGAGCATTTTCTCATCTGAAAGTTCTCTGAATTTTGGCTCATAGCCATTGGCTATAATCTAGTTGGATAATTTCCAGAGATTTTATAACTTAAAAAAAAAAAAAGAACAAAATTTCAAGGCAAGATAGGATATTTTGTAAATAAATAGACATCTTACATCCCCCCCTCTTTGTTTCTTAATTTCTTAAACAATAAGATTAATATTTGTCTACTAGAACATAGCCTTAAGTTATTTTTACTCTCTACTTAGCAGGAAGATTTCATTTAGTGAAACGCCTTGATGAATTTCAAACTCTCGAATACTTTCTTTCTTTTGATGTTTTGTTCCACCTTAATATCCTTGACTTTCTTAATATCCTTAATGTCTCTGGTTTTTTCCTTATAGCTCACAAGTTGTAAGTCCCCATTATGATTTCCCTTTGTTCTGCCACCTCTGGAAAAAAAAATTAGTTTCCTTCTTTGGTTTGTCTCAAGGTTTATCATCAGCTATTTCCCTTTCTCACTCTACCTAGTTCCTCTTAGTCACATTTCCTGTTGAAAACTATGAACTCCTTCAGAGGAATGTGAATGTTGAAGGGGAGGCAGACTCACAATTTCACATTTAGTTTGTAGGGGGTTATTGACCTTCCCCTCCCACTCCTTGCTTCATCACTTGATGAGCAAACTCACTCTCAAACTTTAATATCTACTCTGTGTAGATTTTCCCAAATCAGCATTTTCTAATTCTCAATTTCTATCCAGTACTCCTGTATATAGAACCAATTAGTGAATATGCCCATGTAGAAATTTCATAACCACTCAAACTCAACCTGCCTAAACACATCTTCCCATCTAAATCTAGAATTCTCTGGCTTGTAGTCTGACACAGTGAATGACATCATCATTCACTCATGTATCCAGGGTTAAAATTTCAGTCCCTCTAAATTTTCTTTCTCCTTCATTTCCTATAATTATTCACCAAGTTCTGCCATTTTTACCTCCTAGAAAGCTCAAGGATTTTTTTTGTTGTTGTTGTTTTTGCAATTGTCATTGTTTAATCCCAATAACTTGTTGCCCATATTAGTGACATGGACAAATAAAACAATTTTTAATTATGAAGTTAATAAACAAATACTCTCTCATTGTAAAGATCCAAACAATGTAAAAGTACAAACAGTAAATCGTCTCTTTCCATACCCGCCCCATTTCTGCACCCAGTCCCCATTCTATCTGTCCACAGATATATCCACTATGAAGCATTTGGTGCATATCCTTTCAGTTCTTGTTCTTTTATACTTGCATACACATGCACATACATTTTTTTACACAAAATCAATTTTTTTACACAAATGGGAACATGCTTTACATAACAGTCTCTTATTTAATTTTTTTCACTTAAGAAAAGATTTGGAGAAATTTCTATTTCAGTGCATATGGCTAAATGTGGTATTTTAAATGGCTACTCAGTATTCCATTACATGGTTGTAGGCTGTGTGATTTAACCATTTTACTTTTGATGAGAATGAAACTTGTTTCTTACTATAATGAACCACTATCATCTTTGTGCACATGTGAGGTTAATTTCAAAGGTGAGATTCCTAGCAGTGGATGTCAGAGGATCCTATCTTCTCTCCCTAGCTCTAACCTCAATCCTCTCCAATCCACTTTCACTTATTCACCGTCCCTCAACAACAAGAAAACTGTCTTAGCATCCACTGTTCTTCAGGCACTCTGCTGGGCATTTGGTAACAGAAGAACTAGTTGACATAACTCTTGCTTTCGGGGAGTTCAAAATAAAATGGAAGAGAGACAAACTGAAATGTGTACAAGGTACTCTCTCAGAAAACAAACAATCTCACCTTACTCTGTGGGCAGTGTAGAAGTAGAACAGACTAAGGGGAAAGAGATTTCTAGATATCTATTAAGGGATGGAATTGGCTTGGTGCAGAAATGATGGGACTTTTCAGCAGAACGAAAACCTGTGATTTATTTATTGGGTGCCAGTGTGTGCCACACACTGTTGTAGCCACTGGAATTACAGGTATAAACAATGCAGAAAAGGTCCCTACTTTCCTGGAACTTTCCTTCTAAAGCATGGTGGAGATTTATACAAAGAAGAAAATGTGTGATATAAATTCAAATCATGATAAGTGGTATGATAAAGAAAGCAGAGCAATGGAATGTGCGAGTTGTTAGAGGAAAACTATTAAGACACAGAGACATAAGTAAAGGCTTTTTCCCCAGGAGGTTACATTTGCCTTGAGACCTGGATTGTAAGAAGGAGCTAGCCCCAACAAAATCTTGGAGAAGAGGTACCAAGTAGAGGCAACAGCATGTGCAAAGACCCTGAAGCAGGAACGAGCCAGACATATTCCAAGAATAAGAAGAAGACCAGTTATAAAGTTAATAAGAAGGGTGATATCTCTATGGACTAAATGCTTGTGTCCTTCCAAAATCCATATATTGAAACCAAGTCCTCAATATGATGGTATTTGAAGATGGGGTCTTTGGGAGGTAATTAGGTCATGAGGGTAGAGCCCTCACGATAGCATTAGTGCCCCTTATAAAAAGAGGCATCAGAGAGAGTGCTTACTCTTATTTTCCCTTTGCATCTCAGCTCAAGTTTAAGGAATCCTTCCCAGCTCTGCATAGCTGTGTTAAGAAGCAGCCCTCTCTACAGCATAGCAGCATATGCATAAATAACCCTTATTGTTAATAGTGTTTTCTTGAAGGCAGGGCTTGTGTAACTTGCACTTGTGTTCACAGAGTTTGGTTCAGAACCAGACACATAGTGGGTGTGTCCGTTGATTGGGGCTGGTTCCCGGTCTATCTCCCTATGGCTTTACTTCCTTTTCCTCATGTTGGTTATAAGTCCTATCCCACAATTCTTCCTGTAGATGCCCAAGGAGCCTCTTAGGAGTTCTCTAAATATATCTCAACACATATGCTGCTTTGAGAATTCTGTGTATTTATTACAGGATTTAATTCTTTCTGAATATGCAACTTCTCTAAGGAGCTTGCAACTCTTAGTTTTTGTATTTCTTTTCTTTTTCTTTTCTTTTGCACTTTCAGGAAGGAGAATGAAAACAACTATCTTGTTTAAATTTTCAATGGACAAATAATTATATATATTTATGGGACACGATGTGATGTTTTCATACACGTATACATTGTGGAATAAATAAATCAAGCTAAGTAACGTATTCACTAACTCACATATTTATCATTTTTTGTGGTGAGAACATTTGCAGTTTACTCCCTTAGCAATTTTCAAGTATATAATGCATAATTATTAATAACAGTCACCAAGCCACAGAATAGGTCTCAAAAACTTATTCCTCCTGTCCAAGTGAAACTTGTGCCTTTGATCAATATCTCTCCATTACCCACTACTCCCCAGCCCAAATAACTTTCTTTGTGTTATGTACTATTCGCTGGTCCATTGGCTAAATCTTTGCCTGTTACCATATAGAATCCTCAAAGCACAACCATGAAGCAGTCTTTATCATATAAATAGGAACCTGAGGCTCAAACAAGTAAAATAAAGCTGAGTTACACAATTGGAAGCTGTTAGTCTGACAGCCTTCTACAGTGATAAAACAGGGAGCTATGTCCAAAGTCAAAAAGTCTTTTCATTTGAAAAATTTGTAAGTTAGTATGTGTAAATGAGAACATTAACACCAATAATAAACACAATCTTTATGTAAAATTTTGTAAGATAAAATCATTGAAAAACTAAAGAAAATTGGAAAAGAATATCATTGAAATCATATAAAGGCAAGCTATATTTTTCTATTTCAGATTTTTATCTGTAAATACAAACCAGAGCTAAATGCCAACTAAGCAACGAACCATTACAAACCAAAAGAATATTTTTTTCTCTACTCCAGAAAAATGTAAAAATAATTGTAAAGAACTGCTCATGATGATGAGTGCTTAAAGATTGTTTATTACACATGGGAGGAGCATTCATCTTGATAAATGCCTAGAGTTGGATTCCATTTAAGAAGTACTTCTCATTCCAGAAATAAACTTCAAATTGTCACTATTTTTTGATCTTAAGTGACACTATAAAGAGAGTATCTTATAATTTGTGCCATTCAAACCCTCCTCTAATTACATATGTCAGTTGCTTAAGAATTTCAGCATTACTTATAGGAGCCATGGAGGATTTTTCAGATGGCAAAGTGCATTTCAATTCCACAAATCTTTTTGAAATACCTACTAAATATAAGCAGCTATGCTGTACGTCTTAACACAAAGTCAAGCAAAGCATGGCCTCTGTTCTCAAAAGATACCTACCAAATGTAGCTGAATATGATTTGAATATTTTATATAAATCTTGGCCATGTATACATTATAAGTAAAGTTTCTGTATAGGGTCATCCTTCTGAGGCCCCTAAGGAACAATATTTAGCACTTATGGAATAAAACTAAGTTGCTATACAGACAACATCCTAAGGATATTAGGATGCTGAGTGTCAATTTGTTTTATCACATCATGTTACTTCTCTTGAGCCAAAGGAATATGGTATATTGCATAAGATCTCAATCACTTAAATACACATAATCATGTATAGAAAAATCACCAAAGAAATACTCCAAAATACTACCAATGTTATTTCTTTGTATTGATCCTATAGACTTTTAAAAAGTATATTTTTTGTATTTCCAATTTTATAATCAGTTAACAAACATGATTTTAATTATAAGATTAAGAATTTGTTCTCCAAAATATGACACAATAATGAAGAATAATGAAGGCTTCAGAGACAGGCAAACTAAAGTTTTAATTCTGTCCTTATAAGTTAATATTAATAGTCGTGTGATCTTCAGCAATTTACTTCACCTTTCTAACCCTCATTTTTGTTGTACTTTAAATAGGGAAAATAATACGAAGAACAGAGTTATTGTCAGGATTAGATGAGATTATGTGTGTAATATGAGAGACTGAAAGGAAATTATTAGAACTCTCCCATTCATTGCCATGGAAAGAGCATGAGTTAAAGAAGATCCTTTGGATTTGCTAATGAGTGTCACAAAGATACAAGTAATTTGTATTCCAAACAGGACAGTTTTGAGAATTAAAAGGGACACTAAAATCAATTAAAGTTATATAAATTTAAATATATGTATATATTGACTGGCAAATTGGTTTATTCTTCTAACTAGCCTACATAATAATTTTATTTAAGCCTATTTTCAAAAATAAAATTCTTTCCAAAATAAAATACTATGTAAAATAATGAAAAATAAAAAAAATCTTACAGCAATGATCTGACCAATAGAATACAAGCAGAGTGTTTGTTCTGTATACATATTCATTCACTTTAATCAGTTTCTTATTTATGTCTATTTTTAATATTGTTTCTGGTACTTTTCTGAAGGTTGTATTTTTTCCATATCATATAACTATTTTATTTTTAATTGCCTGCAATCTTCTTCAAATTTGCATCTTACAATTAGTAAGTTTGATACTCTTATGCCTTCAATTGGTTCTTCTCTGAAAAACATAAAGTTTTAATTGAGACAAAAAAACTCATGCTCTGCTACCTAATAAACTCAGAAAAAAATTCTGCTGAATGGAGAAAATTCTCTGTTCTTTCTTTTTAATGTATAAATATTTTAGCCCAAATATTTTCATAGACATTATCTTTTTTCCTTCACTTAGAGTATCTTTCTTCAAAAATATTACTACAGTATATATATTAAAAACTATAATTTTTAATTAATTAAAAGTAATTTGTCACTATTTACAACTCTTGAATATTTCACAAAATTTATATGTTATAAATCATAGACCTCGATTTCATTCTATTTTGATGCAAGATATACGTATATCCAATTAAAAATAGGAACTTCATTAAAAGATTTTTTAGGCAAGTTGTGATACTTAAAAGTACAATTTTTGAATTTCAAAACTAAATCTTGTACATTGAGTTCAAAAAGATTAATTTATTCACATCCTCTCTTGCTTTTTCAAGAACAGATTTCAATGTTCCTCTGCTTACAACCTTGGTTTTCAATGCTTGCAAAAGGCTAAAAGCTTTAAACATAGAAATTTTTATCACTCCCATTGTGAACATATTGATTAGAATTTCCTTACTAATTTTGAACAAAATGCAGTCAAAGTTTAGAGGAGTCATTGCAAAATAAGTTTAGTAATATTGTAGAACACATTAATTGCAAAGTAGCTATTCAGATATTCAAACACTTATGAAATATGATTGATATGAGAGACAAAAAGAGAATACGATAAGCCACGCTATTTTTTTGAGAGTAACTAACATTGATTTTTTTTATTATGTGTTAGCTCTTAAGTGGTCTAAATAGGTTATATTACCTAATCCTCACATTAACCTGATAAGAGGTGTTCATATTAGATCCATTTTACAGAGGAGAAAACAGAGGCATAGAGGTTAAACAGCTTGTCTTAAGACATACAAGTAGTAAGTAGTACGTAGCAGCACTGTTCTGGTCTGGCTCCAGAACCTGCTCTCATGAGCAATTCTCTAAACTGCACACAGAAACTCCATCTGAAACAGTGTGATCAGCTGCAGCTGTATATACATAAAGCCATTCACTTTTTTTTTTTTATGGGGGTTGATCGTTTATTTTACTGTTTTGCGTATATTTGAAATTTTCTTTTTTTTTCTTTTTTTTTTTTTCAGCATATTATGGGGGTACAGATTTTAAGGTTTCAATAAATGCCCTTTCCCCCTCCC
>VSMD01013694.1:0-59727 GCA_008750895.1 Mirza zaza | reverse complement strand
CAGAAGCCTCTGTTGACATGCTCCAACAGAGGGACTATATTTCAAATTCATTCCTACCTGTTTTCTGGTCAGCTCCAGTCCTCATGAAAAGCAAAACAAAAATTAGGTATTTTGTCCTAAAACAGAACAAAGGAGAGCACACCCAGATTCGGACGTCCCAGGTCATTAGCCCAGGTCTCCTGTTCCCTTTGTTCACTTCCTCCCTTTCCCCACTAGGTGTGATGCAGCGCTTGATTGTTCGGTTGTGCAATGTCTGAATGAACCTGTATAAGTGGTGGCACTTTAGGGCTGTAAAACGCATGATTTTGTAACCCAGATTTTGTTGTATATTTGTGATAGCACTTTCTACAATGTGAATTTTATTAAGTACAAAACTTCCAGGCTAACATCCAATATTTTATTTAATGCTTTTGTACTTTTTTTAAACTGTTAAAGCCCCCATAGCCATCTTTGGGGTATGTGTTTTAAATTCTCCAGTTTTTTGTTATATAGGAATCAGCTGGCTAAGATTTCAATCAAGTTGAATTGAGGGGATTAATATGAAAAATTATGACTTCTTCCTTTAGGAGGCAGTTATCTAAAAGACATGAGTCTATTAAGGTGATATATATTTTTGGATGTATTCCTGGCAGTTTAAAAAAATAGGTTGGAGAATTTAGGTTTTTATTAGTACATAGTACCATTTATACAATTAGAAGATGTTATTTAACAGCCATTGAAATATCTATATACCTTTATTAATCACTATTGCTCCAGCAGTTTTAAAGTTGAATAAATAATCTTATTAGGGAGAAAATTCAATTATAAATTGAATCAGTATAAACAAAGTTACTGGGTAACTTCATATTGCTCTGAAAGAAATATGGAACTTATACTGTTCAATTGGAATAGTGTTCTGCAAAAATATTTATAAAACCTCTCAAAATACTTACTGCTACTGTAATTTTATATGAAGATAAGTGTATTTTTCAATAAAGCATTTATAAAGTAGTCTTTGTTTAGTTATATCGAGAAAAGGGCATTTAATTTCCTGTATAAATGACAAAGAACAATCATTTATTGGTTTATTTTCTCTCTACCAAACACATTAGTCATTCATCATTTAAATATTTGACTTCATTAGAAACCCTTTTAACACTTTTTCTCCCTCCTGCCATAAAAATACAGTAAGTAATTTGCTTACAAAAAAAAAACAACTATGAACAAGTGATCTGGTTTCTTCTCACTTGACTAATGTCTTTCTCGGTGATAACAGTTTATAAATCAGTAAGACAGCAGGCTGAAGACAGATTCAAACATCTTCCACTTAAAAGTGCTGAGTTATGGAACCTGCTTTCTCCATACCTCTCTTCTCCACTTCCTAACATATGTATGTACAAGTGAAACCACTGATTTAAAAACTATTTAATAGTGTTGAAGTCTGTCTGCTCTATTAGTTTAAATGACTGCCACTTACCTTTAGCATTATATTCAGAAAAATACTTAAGCCTCAAGGTCCCCAATAATTTGGAGTACTGAACTAGATAACCACCCTAAGACACTTCTGACAGAAGTAATGTATTACTTAGAAAGAGGTTTCCAAAACCTGCTGTTAGAACCTATGCATACATGGAAAACACTGATAATCAGTCATTATTCACACAGTTTTACTCTTCCGGCAGTCCTTTGCCATTGGTCAGCTTTAACTAGGCCAGAGTCCAGCAGGAAAGTGCACGGTGCACCAGATTCACCATCTCTTAAGTTGCTACTGTTTTCTCTTCTTTACTGAAAGGCTGTACTGAGCCAGGCTTTACCCATGACAGGCCAGCAACATGAACACTTTTATTATGCTGTTCTTCAGGCTTCTTCTAGGCACAATCAAAAAGAGACATTAAAAAAAAAACAAAAATGACTGATGAGATTTCAGTACTGTACAAACTTGTTTCCCAAAAAGTTATTCTGTAATGAGCATTCTCAATAAAGACATTATAGAAAAGAAACAGTGAGTTAGCCATTTCAAAATGGTTACCTACTTACTTTCTGAGTCAGCATCTTCTCTCTGGCTTCGTCATGTACAGAAGGATTCCATGGAGAAAAGCTTAAGGGAGAGAAAAATATTTTAAAAACTGTTTTGGCTTACTAAATGTATATAACATCTGTTTTTCAATGATTAACAAGGAATGGTACTTTTAAGGCGTAATCTTTAAATCAGTTGTCAACGTGTATGTCTTAGATATTATCTAATTGATTTTCTCACATAACTATCCTACATATGTGGATTATCTCATTTAAGCCTCACCCCTAAAGTACTATTATTTAAAAATTAAGAAATCAAGGCACAGTATAGCTAACAAGTACAAAAGTCAGCCAGTCCATCGGTTGAGTCTAAGCTCTTAACAACTATCCTCCTCCGCCTCCCCAAGCAGTACCAGTGTTGCCAAAGGACAAAATCACCAATTCTTCAGTAGTCAATAGTCCTCCAGACACTGGTCCCCAAGATCAAATATCACAGTGCTACAATAGCTTATCACTTTCACACCACTCAGTTTCCCTCCTTTTACCAAATCCGAATGTTGATGGGGATATGGCAGTTTAAGAGGGGCTCCAGCTAAAACTGAAAAGTCCTGACATGTCAATAAACGAGCACATTACAAAGATCCTTAGGGAAACCAAAGTCACAACAACTTGCTATTGACACAGCATGCCAGATGTATAGTTTGTTGTTTAAGCAAAGAGCCTAAGAGGTATCAGAAACTGAGTTGACACCAAGTTATAAAGGATATAAGCTAATAGCTTAGGCACATGCCTTTTAATTCCCATTCTAAGACCACCTAGAAAATGGGAGAGTACAGGAAAGGACAGTTCATGTAGATGATGTACCACTTACCTAATTGCATAGGGGTCTTCTATTTTAGGTTGGTCAAACAAACGAGCAGTGCATGCCTTAACACTGTCAACCACTTTGCTTTTAAAAAGCTGAATATCTTTTTCATACCTGTGTTAAATGTTTAAATCAAAAAGTTACCAACTTAATCTACTTAGCTGCATCTTCAAATTTATCTTAAATAACAAAGCAAAAGTAACATACAGTACTGCAGCCTCTGGGTTTAGGGGGCTTGCTGTATCAATCTTGTAGAAAACTCTCCTTGCATACATTAATACTTGCCAAATATGATTATGGTTCCGCCTAAAGGGAAATGGTATAATTAGTGGGGCTTCCTCCTGCTGTATTATGTCACTGGAAGAAACAGTTATTTACTTACCTCCACTTTGCAAATGCTCTCTTCACATCAAGTTCACCTGACGTGGGATCAACTAGCGGGTGAAAGACGGGAATATCAAACACCAAGCGCTGTATTTAAAGAGACATAGCCTTTAATGGAAGCAGTGGAGATGAGTCCCATAGAGACAGTAGTAAAAGGAGTTGTCAGACAACAAGGCAATCGCATTTAAAGTCAAAAATATGCCTTAAGAGGGATGCTTAACTACTTTTACCACTTTCCTGTAAAACTAAATTTTTCAATGAAGGGGAAAAAGTCATTCTCAATTGCAGCACAATGATCACCATTCACATAGTACGTGCTACAGTCCAGCCTGTGGCCTCACTTGCACACCCTGAGCAGAGAAACAAAGCTAAACCAGGGATGGCATGCCCGAGCTGCAACAGAGCACAGGAATGCCCTTGGAAGAACAGTGGGTAGACAAACATTTTGGGAAAATGAAATCATAAATGTATTAGGAAAAACCCTAAAAGCTTTAAGCCCCTTAACCTCCCCTCTGCTGACCCACAAACCAAGCCAGACTCTGTCTCCAACTTACTGGACAGTCTCCATCTGGGTAGTTATCAGGGATGTAAACTGTAAACTTAAACACACCGTCTTGATAAAGTCCATGCCGTATAAATATCACTCCAAACCACACTGCAGGAAAAAATAAAAACAGGTAAGGCCTAAATTTGTGCGAGAGGAACCTAATATGCTAAAAATTAAGAGTGAATCCTTGGCTTACTTAATGCAGAGCGGTAAGAGGGCTGCACATAGACGCCTGGTAATTTCTGCTTCACAACCAAGGTACTAAAACAAAAGCAGAACAATTGTATGGATATAAATGACACATACAGATCAAATCACCTCACATTCATTTTTGAGACAATGAATGGTCCCTCAAGGTGCAGCTGATGCTCAAACCATACAAGCCGAGTTATCACAATCTCTCTCCTGACATAGCTCTGAGCAGCGGCCTCAACTGCTGCCTACTGACTGGCTTCATGACAGAAACTCAGAGATGTGCGAGCCAACAAAAAGCCCCGTATTAAGAAACTAAAACCAAACAGGGATATACAAATAAAGTTTTCTTCCCAAAACATCATCCTGGAAACCAGCTCGTAGGTAATTCTGTACAATGCAACCTGAGGTAAGCTCCGGACATTCAATTTTAGGTCAATGAGAGTATCTATAAAATTAATTCCTTTTGTGACCAGAGATGATAGGTCTTACACTGAAAAACTGCTTTTCAGTACATTTTTATGTAATTACAAATAAATGAAGATTCCATGAAATTGCTGTCACTCAGTTGTCATCTTAAGTGTGAGTCACCAATACTCTGGTTTCTCCTCAGATCATATAAATCTTTCACCATTTTAAGTCTGAATCACCAGATCCCGCAGCAGAAGGCAGTGTTCAGTGTTGCTTGGTGAATGCAGCATCAAAGTGAGGCATTCACACAACCTGCTCTTAAACTGACTCCCCAGTCCAGACACCGGAACTCTGTGGGGCTTGCTAGGGAGTATGAAACTGAGTGCTAAAAACAAGGGAAGACAAGCCTACTGACACGAAGGTCTTAACTGGTTTTTCTGGGACCTAGTTACCCACCAATAGCCATTCTGCTGTGTTCCTTGCAACTGCAGCTATGACCCTAAAAAGACAGGCTGTAACCAGACCTTGAAACAAAACATTTACCTAGGACCTAAAAACACACATAACCTGCCAATCCTGTATTTTATCAAGAACTAGTTTACTGGGCCTCAGTTTATTATTTTTATTATCTATTTGCCATCATACCATGTTTCCCCCAAAATAAGACAGGGTCTTATATTTATTTTTCCTCAAGAAGACACCCTAGGGCTTATTTTCAAGGGATGTGTTAATTTTTTTAAGTACGGTACAACAATCTACATTTATCCAAATGTAGTTAAGTCGTCTTTTTCTGGAACATCATCATAACTCTCCAAACCCTGAATTCCATCCTGAATTTCTGGTGACTCTATTTCCTTTAGAACCATTGGCCCCAATCTCTCATGTCGAGCAGTAGAGCTCTCATGGAGCAGAGGAGAAGGGCTGCTCCTCATCTTTACCACTCCACCACGAAATGCATGGGTTGGCTACGCTGCATAGCCACGCCCATCACTAGGTCTTATTTTTGGGGTAGGGCTTATATTGTGCAAATGCTTAGAAATCCTGCTAGGGCTTATTTTATGGGTAGGTCTTATTTTCAGAGAAACACGGTACTTACTCATTTTCTAATTTGTCTATTCCATTTTGAAGTCACTGAAATTCACCATGTCAACAGCAGCATGGCTGCCAGATGTAACAATTATAGTGAGTTTTGTCAGAAAAGGCAATTCTGTGATCTAATACAGCAGATTTAATCACTACAATAGAAGCCTGTCCAACTCACTGCCCATCTACAAACACAAGCCCTCCATTATAAAGCTAAAGGGACCATTGCTACCAAATCACACCCAGCCAATTACACTGAGGCCTTGAACCCTCTGACCATCACATCATTAGTATGCTGAGGGAGGGGTCAAGGATGCTTTTTAAAATAACTTCATATACAAAGGAATTTTAAAATGATAGAAATTTGGAGAATTCTCCAAACTTTCTGTCCTTTTAATAAATTACCGTATCAGATGCCATCTGACTTTATACTATTTGAGCCCAGCTCCTACGTGTGTGCCAGAGGCTGTGTCATCACAACCGTCTCTGCTCAAGTGCTCAGTTCCTTGCACTCTATAGATAGCTGCAACCTCAGTTTAACTGCAGACTTCTGTGATTAGGCAGGTTCTTACATGGAACCCAAATCTTTGTAACTTCCCTATAATTGCCAAGTCCTGCCTTTGGGGTCATACATAATAAGTCAACTCCCTTCTAATGACAGCCCTTCAAATATATGAAGACAGCTTTAATAAGTACTTAAGATTTCTCTTCTCCAAGATGGCATTCCATTTCCTTCAATTATTGATCTCCTGATCGCTCCCTACTGGGATTCTCTTCCTATAGGGTGATAACCAAAATTGAGCACAACCATCCAGATGTGTTTGTAGATGGGCAGTGAGTTGTTTGACCCCAGAAACGATAGATTGCCACCCTCCCACTCGCCCATGCTCTAAAACCTGTTTAGGAGGCGGATGCCTCACATCATATAAAGGAAGACCAAATTTTAAGTTAGTAAGTTCCTGGTCTACTGCAGGTTCTTAACAAATCTTAGTTTCTTCATCTTCTTACACTCCAAAACAGACAAGGAAATTAAAGCACACATCTGCCTTTAAACCTTATTTAACCCAAGCTCCAAATAAGAATATATTTAAGAGATGATATTTATATAACATTACCTAAATCTTGGTTAAGAAAGTTTTGTGGTGTTTTTTTTTTTTTTTTTGAGACGGAGTCTTGCTCTTTTGCCCAGGCTAGACTGCAGTGACGTCATCCTAGATAGCTCACTGTAACCCCAAACTCCTGGGCCCAAGCAATCCTGCCTCAGCCTCCTGAGCAGCTGGGACTACAGGTGCATTCCACAATGCCAGGTTAACTTTTTTGTAGAGATGGGGGTCTCACTCTTGCTCAGGCTGTTCTCGAACTCTTGGCCTCAAGCAGTCTTCCAACCTCGGCCTCCCAAAGTGCTAGGATTACAGGTGTGAGCAACCACGCCTGGCCAGGAAAGATTTTACCACCAGCAGTAGCCTCCATAGTTCTATATTTGTGAAGGCTGATATTGGAGGGGGATGGTTTTGACCTTTAAGATTAATGACTGAATCCATCAGAATACATTTGATTCTTCACTTCAAGGACCATTCATAATTTAACCAAATAGTTCAAGAACTTACAATTCTGCAAGAAGAGAGTATTCCAGGTAGAAGGGCCCGTATGAAGCATGCGTGCCATTTGTTGACTGTGCTGCTGGGGCAGGAGACGTAGGCTTAGTTATGGGCAAAGCATTTTTGGGAATGGAAGGCAGCTGTTTCTTTGGCGCAGTTCGTGGAGGACTGGTTTTCACGTCCCCTGTCAATGTCTTCTCTTCACCATCAGATCGCTATTCAAGATGGAGTTGTGAGAATATTTGTTATGATGATTCTTAAATCACAAGAGTACAGTATTAGCTCCATGATGTAAAAGCTGGAGTTACTTTTTTACAAGGACATTCCAACACTGGGTTCAAGATGACCTGAAAGTCCTTTGAGCAGGCTGGTCATATAAAGAGCAGACAAAGCTGAAGCAAGACTAAAGCATTAGGGAAACTCTTTAATTAGGTACACCCTATAAGGACAATACGTCAATATTCATAGGATTAATTGAAACAGAGAAAGCAATGGTTTCTCCTAGTGGCTCCCAAAAGAGGACAAGGAGTTACTAAGCGATTACACATATACATTATATATAAGACTAGAAAAATTCCCTTGCACTTAGATGCTATAGAAGGGTCAGGTGCTAAGAAGATAAAGAAAAAACATTTATATAGATGACAAATTAGTCACGACCTGATATTAGTACTTGGGTTAGAAACAGAATGAAGCTATTCTCTCGAATGTGATTTTGATCCTGTCCCTGATGGATATGTTTCCACATTTGAAATATCACTAGCATAAATTGCCATCCTTAGTCAAAGACAAAGGTTGACATGAGTCAGACTAAACTACCACCTTGTAGGTACTTCCTTGGCTTAAGTACAACCAAAGGCTATTTAATTAGTTATATTTAAAAAATGTATATCGTGTGCATAGAAAAAAGTAATAGTGATGTTCTCTTAGATGTGGGATTATGGGTTATTTTTATATTATTATTGTTTATTTTAAGCTTTCCTAAAATGAAAATATATTTTTTAAATAACATTTTATTTAGAAACATTAAATTAGTGCCCAAGTCTGACTTGATCATATTAGACTGGCCTTTCCCAAAGCTGTTCTAACCATTGAATCTTGACGTTTAATAGAAATACTATAATACTATGTCACAAATTTCATCATGTATAAATGTAAGAATTGTGATTACCAGAACAATTTCTAATTGAGATGCAATCATAGTCTCAGAAACTGACTTTAACCAACAAAATATTTCTCTCAAGTAAAACCTCAACTAGAAATACAGATAATTTTGGTAAGATTACAGGTATAGGTATGGATTATTTTGGCCTGTATTTTGATCCTCTTTTCTGAGAAGCAAATCAATGGGTTTCCTTACTAAGTTTATTGACTATACCTACTTTGCGTACAGAGCTTGTAGACATGCTCCAGAAAGGGTTCATAACTTGTACTCCAAACAAAGAAATTCAGCGGTCTGTCATCAAACTCTTCTGTCCTCAGCATTCACTTTACCTTCAAACAAGATGAGAAAACACAGAAATATACCAACACCAACAGTTTAATAAGACTTCTGAAGTTGTTAAGAACTAAATCTGATACCCTAGAGAGGTACAATATTATATAACATATAGTTATAAAAACCTAGGAAAATGTCTTCAAGCATCTTCAGAAATAGTTTCCTTCTATACTCCCTTCTAACTGCAGTTTCTTTCACACCTTTAGCAAGTCTACAAGAATCTGTGCACCAGGTCCCTCACCAGGATTCAGAATAATCAATGACACAGATCAGCTTTGGTGCCAGAAATTCAGAAGACACAGACAACAGTTGCCACTAGCGTATCTAGGCATTTAACTAATGGGAAAGCCAGATTCAGAATGCCCTGTACCCGCATACACAGACGTTGTATCACTGCTCCCAGAGTCATGGGAACAAATGATAAAGATCCACGGTGGCCGATTCAAGAGTTGTTTCTACTCATTTATGTACAAAATGATTCCTCCAGCAAAGCTATTAACCAAAGAAATAAGAGTAAACAGAGAAGGTAGAGCATACGTACATCAGTAAGAAAAGGGATAGGGGTTATGTGAGTCCTGTCAGTACCATCCCAAGAAACTGCCTTTTTCAACTAAGATTACAGAAACTCTATAGAAATTAGGCACTAAAGGAACTGCCAAGCAATAGAAATGCCACAGAGGAGTGCAAAAGAGATATTTCACAAATACAGATCTTTCACCCCGAGCTCCAAGTAGTGGATTAAGAAAGCATGTCTTAAAGGTCACAAAGTCAGTGGGTCATTTACTAAAAATATGAAGAAGCAAAGGAAAACCAGCCAAGCTGGGCTGTAAGAACAGCGATGTGTCTGCTCTGTTCCCCAGGCTCCGTTACCTTTAAAGCAGAGCTCCTTCTCTGAATGCCGACTTGAACCAATCAAAAGGTTGAAGGTGAAAAAGGTCAAAACTTAGTAACATTTTTCTCAATTCTTAAGAAGCAAATCATTAGCAGACCATGTTCTAGATGTCCCTAATCAGCAATAATTTATTTTCTCTCAGGAGCCTATGACACCCATGAGTGGGTACTAGGACTTCCATACCTATGACTGCTGTTTTGCTTTCTGAGAGATAATGCCACCCAGTAATTAAATCACAGGAATGAGGATCCTGGTTCTTCCACTAACACTGTTGACTTACAACCAATAAGTAGCAACAGCTCTGTGCAAATCTGCCTTTAAAGGTGACTATGACACATTGAAAATAGGACATCAAAAATTGTGGGGAGCATATTCCTGTTTGGCCCAAATGAAAACACTGATTTTCAGATCTAGCAGCAATATGCAGCACCCCACTGTCCTCTATGGAAGACCTGATATAACAGGGTACCCCAACCCCTTGGGACACAGTGGTGCTCACCACCACAGAAATTTACTGGGGTGGAGCAAACCTGTAAACTCCCTTCAAGTCTATAATACCTTCTGATCCTACGTCTTCGCCTTTAGGAATCCAAAAAAACTTGCCCCCAGTTCTTCCTGTATTTAAGCAGGATGTATCATCTGTTGTTGCCTCACTTTGCGATTGATCCTTTAATCCAATGTTTCTAGCAGTAACATAATCACGAGAAACCATAGCACACTTTTCAAGAACTACACTATTTATTACATCCAGTCTACAGCAGGCACAGCATGACATGTTCCAATAAGAATGACACACATGGAAGGAAGGCACAGGCTACATCCTTGTAACTGGGAAACAATTTTAGAATTTCTGCTGGTTTGGCCCCGAGAACAAAACATGATGGCATTCCTCCTTATAACATGCAGCTGAGAAGTCTGATCTTTGGCCTGCGCAAAGGATCCATACATAGCAGAGCTAAAACTAGACGTGGATGCTGCTGTCCCTCTGTGCCACGGTGCCTCTACTTAACACATCACCCCGAAAACAGGCTTAAGAAATTCCACTTTAAGAAGAGACAAGGCAGGGCCTGGAGAAAAGATGAAAACAGTCTCCGGCCAGCTAGCTGGGGACAGCCGGGACCAGCGGCGGGCTCGGCGGGCACCCTCGCCCGGGGCGGAGACCCGTCTCCGAACACGCAAGTAATCTGGACAAACCTGTCTCGAGGTGATGCAAGGAGGGGGCCATGTCTTGGCCTCGGAGGTAGCTCAAGACTGGTCCGGCCCCACGAGCCCCTTGAGTGGGGGGCTGAGAGCCTCGGGCTCGGCGACGCCCCCCTCAGCCTGTGCGGGAAGCGGGGGACCAGAGCCGGGAGGGCGGGCCCCAGACGGGGCGAGCCAGCCGGGCCCGCCTCCCTGCCTCAGGCCGGCCCAGCCCAGCCAGCGCCGCAGCCACCACGGCGGCTCCGAGGCGGCCGGCGCAGCAGGTGCCTGCGGACGCGCACAGGTGCCCGGCCCAGCCTGGCCATGTCCCAGCGCGGCCGCCGTCGCACGGAGTCGCCAGCGCCTGGCAGGGCAGACAAATGCCGAGCACGAAGAGGCTGGCGGCCCGGATTTATGGACTCCTCAGACCTCGAGTACCTACCAGCCTGCCAGGCAGTGCGCTTCACCCGGGTGCCTTCAACGCGGAGCTCCCGGCTGCCGAGCGCCGCCGCAGCAGGACAGCATCTCCTGCCGCTGCGCCAGCCCGGCCCCTGACCGCTCCCCGCCCCGCCCTGCCCTGCCCTCGGCGTCAGGCTCCGCCCCCTCCCCCCACGCCCCTGATCCCGGACGCTTCCGCTCAGCCTCCCGGCGCCAACTGGCTCCTACACCTGCCTGTCAAGGACGTTCTTCCGGGGACGATGGGACGGCCATACTCCGTTCTGCCAATCAGATCATCTCCTTTCGGGTGGGGCCGCACTTGACCCTCCCCTTACGTAACATCGCTTGGGACGAACTGTCAGTCACAGAAGCATGGGCCCGGAGGGAGGGATGGGTGGAAACAAACAAGCGCCGGGGCATAATTGGCCACGGCATCCGTCAGTCACCATAGAGACCCGCCCAGAGGTTGATGCCGGCTGGCCGCCGTGGCCGCGGCCGCGGGTCAAGGAGGCGGGCACTGTGGGTCTTCTCGGGCCAGTTCTCTGGGCCGGTGTCCCGAGCGGAGCCTCGCGTGGGGGCTGGGGCCGGTCGGCTGCGTGACCGGCCCGAGACCGCCACTTCGGGCCCAGCCGGGCCCGCGACCGGAGCGGGAGGGGCCGCAGCAGCTGTCGGGTGGGAAGAGCGCTTTGCGGGCACCGAGAAACGCCCGTTGTTTTCTGCCTCGAAGAGTGGCGGAGCTAAAGGCCCGGCCGAGGGAGCTAAACTCCGAGTCACGCCTCGGCGCTGGCGCAGCCAGAGCAGCTTTTTAAAACGCACGTCGGCCCCAACCTGTGGAATCCGAGGGGGGACCGGGAATCGACATTTGTCAGGAGTTCCTCTGGTGATTCTGGTGCACCCTGAAGTTTGAGAACCTCCCATGGCAGCGTAGCTCCTGTTTTTTGGGTGGGTGTGTGTGTTTTTTTTAAATCCACAAGCCCTCACTTTGACCTCCCATCTCCTTTTCCCTTGGAGGTTTGTCTCCAGCCTAATTCCGAGAACGCTACCATTGGCTTTCCAAAGCCTTTTCTTACAATGGTGCCTCCCCGTGGGATGCCCTTCCAATCTTGACAGCACAATTTTAAACACCTATGATAACCCTTCCCCACCAAGTTTCTACTCCTTCTCTAGACACCAGTGGCCCTGACTCGTGTCTGTGACACTACATAATTTAATATCTTCCACTGGGAAGAGAAATAGTCTGACCAGGTTGGTTGGTTGCTTCTGAGATTCTGGTAAATGACTTACTTATTATAATAAATAACAGGAAGAAAAATTCTCCTGATGTTAATCCCAAGGGTTGGTTCTGAAATCCCACTTCCTCCCCCAGCTGAAAACATTCCTAAGCCACTTCCTTTTGTCCATTTAGGATATACTTAGTAATGTTATAATGCCCTTAATGTGAGTCTTAATACAAAAAGGAAGAAAAAACAAAGGTGGTCTCCCTCCGCACCTCTCTGGCCCAGTTTCCCCCAGTCTTCTTCCAAGCTCATCATCCTCTCCCAAGCTTTTTTCTGATGGCATCCCCTCCCCTAGCTTCAGTTGTCACCACGGACTCACATTTGTAATTCTGCAGCTCAGGTCTCTCCACTGAGGTTCAGATGTACAGATCCAACTGCCCACCTGGCACTGAATGCCCCAGATCCATACCAATGTCAGTGCTTATAGCTGCAGATGCTGGAGAACTCAGCGCAAACTGACTCACATAGCAAGGGAATCTTTTTGACGTGTAGGGCATGCTTTCCTCACAGCTTCTGGAATTTGCACTTTCAAGGTGGTAGCAATATGGCCACTGCCATCCAGGCACATTCAGTGTCTTAAAGCAAAAAGTATCCCTTTCTTCCAGTGATCTCTCTTTCTTTTTTTTTGAGACAGAGTCTCGCTTTGTTGCCTAGGCTAAAGTGAGTGCTGTGGTGTCAGCCTACCTCACAGCAACCTCAAACTCCTGGGCTCAAGCAATCCTGCTGCCTCAGCCTCCCAAGTAGCTGGGACTACAAGCATCCGCCACCATGCCTGGCTAATTTTTTCTATATGTATTAGTTGGCCAATTAATTTCTTTCTATTTATAGAGACGGGGTCTCGCTCTTGCTCAGGCTAGTTTTGAACTCCTGACCTTGAGCAATCCACCCGCCTCAGCCTCCCAGAGTGCTAGGATTGATTACAGGCATGAGCCACCAGTGGCCCAGTGATCTCTTTTGAAATGCAAGAATACCTTTCCCAAAAGCTCCCAAGAAGAAATGCTCACACATTGTATGAGTCACTGAGTCTCTGCCTACAACAAAACCAGTCAAAGGGCTGGATATGCCTGCTTGCACCTGTAATCATAACACTTTTGAAGGCCAAGGCAGAAGGATGACTGAGACAGTGTTTGAGACCAGCCTGAGCAACATAGCCCAAAACCCCATCTCTACAAAAAATACAAAAATCAGCCTGGTGTGGTGGCACGTGCTTGTACTCCCAGCTACTTGAGAGGCTAAGGCAGGAGGATTGCTTGAGTCCAGGAATTTGAGGTTCCAGCGAGTTATGATGATGCCATTGCACTCCAGCCTAAGCAATATAGCAAGACCATATCCCCCCCTACAAAAAAACCCAAACAACAACATAAAAGCCAATCAAAGTAAAGTGAAACTAGTCTGTCATAACTGGCTTGGGCTAACTGAAATTGTCCTTGAATGCCTGGACTTTAGGCATTGGATAGAATGATCAGATTTGTATTTGGAAAACATCACTATGTGGAGAACAGATTGAAGGGGCACAAGAGTCAGAGAGCAGTTGGGAAACTCTGGCAGTAGTTCAGGCAACAGATGATTGAATGAATTTGATGGTGGAGATGGAGAATTGAATGAGTTCCAGAGATATTTAAGAGGTGGTATGGGCTAGGTGAGGTGGCATGCCTATAATCCTAGCACTTTGGGAGGCCGAGGTAGGAGGATTGTTTGAGCTCAGGAGTTTGAGACCAGCCTGAAGAGACTTTGTCTCTACTAAAAGTAGAAAAAAAATTAGCTGGGAATCATAGCTCGCACTTATAGCCCCAGCTACTTGGGAGGCTGAGCCAGGAGGATCACTTGAGCCCAGGAGTTTGAGGTCGCAGTGAGCTATGACGACACCACTGCACTCCACCGGGGTGACAGAGCGAAACTCTGTCTCAAAAAAACAAAACAAAAAAAAGAGGTAGTACAGATAGAACTGGCTGGCAGCTAGATGATGAAGCCATTCACTGTAGTGAGGAACAGGGGACCATACATAAGCAGGTTGGGGTGAGAGGGTGGGAAATGGGGAAAATATGAGTTCTTTTGGGGTAGGTGTGTTTGGGGTGTTTCTGTAAGCACTGTTGCTCATGGACCTATTTTCCCCTTTTTCTTTGCTGACAGACCCTCAATTCTGTTGAGTTCAGTCCCTTCAGTGGTTCCCTATCGGGCAAAGAGCAAACTCCTTGCTCCAGCCCCAGTTGGCCCCAGGTTCCAGCCACTCTGGCCTTCTTCCAGTTCCTGGGGGTGATGCTCGCCCATCCTGCCCTAGCACAAGAGGGGCCCTTTGTCTTGGACATCTCCTTTGTGTGGCTCAGCCCCCCTCCTTTCCCCCATACAGATCTCAGCTCCAGCACCACCTCCTTAGGGCAATTTCCTGTGTGCTTGGAAGATGACTTAATTAGCGTCTGTCTCCCACGCTGTCCTTCATGAGGCGGGAACCGTGTCTGGTTTGTTCCCCGCTGTTTCTCCAGCCCCCTCCTGAATATACTAGGTATGCAATGAGTATTTGGCAAATGAAGGCCAGAAACAAGGAAAATACACTTGAAAAACAAACCTGCACTGCCACAGCTCTGCCCCAAGAAAATAGCTTCTTATGAAAATCAGGTTCAAGTACCATTTCTTTAAGACTAAAATATAAAGTGCTGGGAAAAAATCCCAACTAATCCTAAACCTTACCTATAAAACATTTTCAATTACTTCATATTACAGTGGCTATTCTAAATTTGGGGAGCATATTTGATGTTATATTTGTATCAAAATGTTCTTTTTGCATTAGGACTTAATGGATATGTGATCTCTAAGAATATTCAGGGCTCCTGGTCATGTTCTAATCAGTGAAATATTCACTGCGTCCATTCTTCTTTTGGTCTCTGAAAAATTAATTATACAAAACAGTTTCTATCACTGACTTACTACCAAAGGCTTAAACAGAAAGAAGGAAGGAGACAAAATGATGAAGGTGAGTTGAAATATGTATTTTTAACTCAACCCATTTGCCCTTAAATCCTTTTCTGAAAGGTACATTCCCATACACATATCACTGATTACATATACTGTTCAAGACATGAAATGATTATCTAGCTTTGTGTATTAATGTCTTAGAAAAAATACAATTAACACATTAAAACCATGATTTTATAGATAGTAATGTTTAGGATGAGACCAAAGTAGGCATTAAAGTTTTTTTTTCTTTTAAGTAAATGGATTTAAGGTAGGACATTAAATAAGAAATAGTCCTATAGTTAATAATCATCCTAAGATATGGCAGAAATCACAATTTGGGGGGAATTATTGAGGTTCAGAAAGTCTGCTGTAGAGGAATGATGCAATTGTCGTGTTTTCCACATCCTCCCTGAGCAGTGCAGCTCTTGCTTGTGCATCAAAAGTGTGCTGTCACTGCTTGGTTGCATCACTTTTTCCTCCCTGCCCTGTCACCCAAACTCCCAGCCCTTGAGAAAGTAGGTGGAGAGATGGAGAGATGGATGAAGGCATGAATTTTACAGACAGACTACAACATTTCAAAATGAAATCAGAGTAGCTGATGGACCACTGTGAATATTTATGCCTTAAGGAAAAGCAACCAATATACAATGTTGCTGTTCAAACAGGGCTGAAGAAAATTGATTTCCTTTTATAATCAAACAGCATCTTGAACACGGCATGACACTACAAATAACCACCCACTCTCTTAGCATGCTGATGACTATACCACCAGCCGCAAGAGCAATCTGTCTTTGATTGACATTATCTATAGAAAACCACCTTACTCTGTGGTTTCAAAGCATTTGGAAAGATGATAAAGGCTTACAGTCAGTTTTAGCTGGAGTGGCACAGTCAGAAAAAGAAAACCAAACCAAAGAGAGGGAGAAAGCAATATTCAGTGATAAATAATTCTTGGGAAGAGCACTATTACAGGCATAGACACCTTTTTATCTTGCAATAGGTAAATGGTGATTTGCTGAAAGATAGGGAGTCTCGGTGATTTTGAGAGTCACCTATCCAAAGCAAATGACATTGTCACCATCATTTATGCCAACATTTTATTATGAAAATTGTCAGTCATATGGAAAAGTAGAGTACAATGAACCCCCTTATACTCACCACCTAGTTTAAACAATGGTTAACATTTTGCTATATTTCCCTTTTCCTATGATTTTTCTTCCTGAGTCGTTTAAAAATAAGTTGGAATCATCAGTATCTCCTAAGAGCAAGGACACGCCCTTACAGAACTACAGTGCCACAGTCACACCTAAGAAACTTCACTCTAAATTCCTAGTTTTGTTGCATGCCCAGACCTACTTAAAATTGACCTAGCTGTCGCACACTGAGAAGAAAGCTTTTATGATTATTGTTACGGACTGAACACGTGTCCCCCCAAATTCATATGTTGAAAACTTAATAATGTCATGGTATTAGGAGGTGGAGCCTTTGGGTGAGGATTAGTCACAAGAGGGGAGCCCTTGCGAACGGGACCAGTGTCCTTACAAAAGGGTCCCTAGAGAGCTGCCTTCTGTCTTCTACCACCTAAGGACACGAGCTGTCTGAGGAAGCCAGCCCTCACCAGACACCTAAACCGCTAGCACCTTGATCTTACACTTCTCAGCCGCCAAAACTGAGAGCAATTTTTATTTTTAATAAGCTGCCTAGTTTATGGTATTTTGCTACAGCAATATGAACTAAGTTACCGTTTTTCTAAGCTGGGATCCAGTCACGATTCTGTCATTTGGATGTTATGTCTCTTTAGTCTTTTTTGTTCTAGAACAGTCCTCTCACCTTCTCCCCACCCCTATAACATCAACGATTTGGACAGACCAGGATGTCTGCACTTGGGATTTGGCGGGGTGTTTTCTCGTGATGTTTGACTCCATCCTCTGTCCCTGTACTTCTTGTAAACTGGGAGGTCTGAAGGTGTGGCTGGCCTCGGCACTGGGGGCAGTGGCACTTCACGGGGGAGCAGCTTATCAGGACTCTGAGCTGTTGATCGAGTAGAGTTGCATCCCAATAGTTATGCTTTAATAATTGACAACAGAAATATGCTCTGTGCTAATGAAAGTTGCCCGAGTATCTGGAACCGTCCAGATTAGGAAACTGGGAAGCTTTCAGTCGGGAGTTGTGGCCATTCCTACGTCTCACTCGTCAGGCTGACTGGCTGGCTGTCAGTGACGCTGTAACCAGAACCGCCAACGGGGCGCAGCGCGGGCCCGTCCCCGTGGCCGCTGTGGACACTGGGAGCCGCCCCGCTTGGGCCCGGCGAGGCGCGCCCGTGACGGCGGCGCGAGGCGGCTCCACACTCGGCGCGCCCTTCCTGCCTGCGGCGTCGCGCCCTCGGGGCCCGGGGAACAGCTACTGCGTGAACTCCTTCAGAATGTCGCTTTTCTCTCTCTGACGTGACAAGAGGAGGAAATAAAGACCGTCTGAAGGGACATTAAACCGGGAACACAGTCGCTTCCTCCGCGGATGGGACCCGCTAACAGGCGTCGTCCAGTGGGTGCACGAGAACGTAGCCTGCTCTTTCCCCGGCACGCACAGGCAGCGGCCTCTCTGGGCACCATTTACGTGGCCTGCCCCCTTCGGGCGACACGGAGCGGGCCAGCCTCCGCCGCGGAGCTGGAGCGCGGGAAGGTGGCGGCGCGTGGCGGGGGACCGAGGGGAGCCCTGCCGCCTCGGGCGGGCGCTCGAGTGCCCTCTGGCGGGCAGCGGGAAGAATGCAGGCAGCGACGCCGAAACTCATTTCCCCAAGTGTGTTTCAAACAAGCCTGTGCTCTTAAAAACAATCCTTAGTCTACATGGCGTGTCTAAAAATCTCATGCCCAAAAGGGTTTTATGATTTATTTTTAAAAAAGTGCTTAACAGTCTAAGCAGGGTAGCATGCCCACCAGAAGTCCCAGTACAGAGATGAGGCAGATCTGAGGAAACATTTTTACTGAGCCCTTCACCTAAGATGCCTAACGTGCCCGTAAGCGTCACCTCAGAAGCCATTCCCGAGGCTCCCCACCTGCGAAAGGTCATGCCCTGCACCCCTGAACCCCCAGAATCTCCCCATCTACAACTACACTCTTCCCGCCCCCATCGACACCAACCTTGGATTCTTCATTCCCTAAAACGTAAGTGACTAACGAGTCAGCCCTTCCGCGACATCTAAGGCAAAGAGACGAAGCGCTCACGGCTTCCAGTCCCCGCCCAGAGCAGTGAGGGATTCGGCTGGGCTGGGGCGGGAGGGGACAGGGAGAGGTCGCAGCGGGGACAGAGGTGGTCACTGCACACCTACCTGTGCAGGAGCCTGTCCCGCCGCCTAAGGATGACTAAGGTGACTGAGGATGAGGGTTATAAACTGGGGCTCGGTGTCTGACCAAGGTTGCGTTTAGGTGGAAATGCCAGGTGGAGGTGTCGCCAGGAGGTGTGGCACTCCTGGTGACACGAGTCATTTAAGAGTCAGGCTGGCACCCAAGGCTCACGTGAGCCAGCTTCTCGAGGCAAACACTTCCTCTCTGGTCAGCAGAGCTGCTCTGGGTGCGCTGGTCTGGGGTCCCAGCAGACTCAGGCAGGGAAACGTGTCAACCAGGTGACAATGGCTCCGGGCCAGCAGGCCAATCGCAGCTACCAGGAGGGCTGGGGAGAAACCCCTCAGTCCCAACCCACCATCCGTCCACAGCTTTACAACGGGTGCTGCCGTTTCCTGGGCCTTTCTCCCTTAAGTCATAGGGCGCCCAGTGTGACAGGAGGCCCTGTTTGGCCTCAGCTCATCTTCCCTTCTGGATCAACCACGGTCCCTTAACTTTGCTCTACCCGTGTAGACGCAGCCATTCCGGAAATTCAGGCTGATTAGAGGGTGTGTCACTATTGCAAATAAACAAATTGCGAGTGGCCAAGGGATCACCCTGCAAAACAGCTAACCCCCAAATCACTCCTACGCCTCCACTGCTCCTACCCTGGTTGAAGCCACCATGCCTTCTGCCCTCTGGCCTGGGAGGGGCCGCCCTGCCCCTGGGCTCCGCCTCCTCCTCCTCCTCTCAGTCTGTCCTCAGCCAGGTCATGTCACTGTCTGCTCAGACCTCTCCTCTGTGGCTTCCCATTCGACACAAGACTAGAGGCTTGGAGGTCCCAGGCAATCCAGCTACAGCACCTGCTCGCTTGGCCCCAGCTCCCTGTCTGACCTCATCGCCTGCCACACCTTCCTTGTCTCACTCCTCTCCAGCCTCCATGGGCTCTGCCATTCCTGGAGCTTCCCAGGCATACTCGTGCCTCAGGGCCTTTGCACTTGCTGTTGCTTCTGCCTAGACTGCACTTCTACCCAAATAGCAGTGTGCTCACTCTCTCCACCCCTTCGGTTTTCTGCTCGAATGTCCCCTTCTCAGGGAGGCCTTCCCTGGCCACCTTACTTAGAACAGCAACTCCTTCCCCACCCTCCGGCACCTGCTCTGTTTCACTCCGTAGCGTTTATCACCATTGAGCCTGCTAGATGTTCACGTGTCTGTTTATGGTCTACCTCCCCGATCCGTCCCAACCACTGACCTGCACAAAGCCAGAGAAGGCAGGGATCTATATTTTTACCTGCTTGGGTCACTTCTTTGGCCCCCAACACCTTAAGAAAAAGAAGGTGTGACACACCACAGGCACATGTTATGGGTTAACTGTGTTTCCCCCAACAAATGTCTACGCCAAAGCCCTAAGTCCTCGTCCTTCTGAATGTGACTGTGTTTGGAAATGGGGCCTTTAAAGAGATCATGAAAGAGATTATGGCTAAATGGGGTCCTATGGGTGGCCCCTAATCCAATTTGACTAGTATGCATGTGAGAGGAGGAAATTCAGACACACGAAGAGACATGAGGGGAGCGTGTCGAGGCTGGTTGTGTGGAGAGGCTGCAAGGGTGGCCTTCTGCCAGCCAAGGAGAGGGGACTTAGAGGAAAACAACCAGGCCAGCACCTTGATCTTGGACTTCCAGCCTCCACAGAACTGTGAGAAAGTAAGTTTTGTGAGCCACCCAGTCTGTGTATTTGTTTTTATTTACTTATTCAAGAGATGGGGTCTAGCTACATTGCCCAGGCTGAACTTGACCTCCAAGAGGTCCTCCCACCTCAGCCTCCCAAGTGGCTGGGACTGCAAGCGCATGCCGCCACGTCCAACCAGCCTGTAAATATCTGTTGACTGACTAAATGACCTTGGAAGGCTGGCAGTGGCTGCTTCCTCTGCAGCTGTGGCAGGCCTCATCGTTTTCCCCCTTCCCGTGTTAAGATGGGCACCCACTGTGCAGCCCTCACTCCTGGAGGAGTCTGTTGACCCCAGGAAAAGGCGGCCTGTGATTAAGAAGGTGTCCCCACGCTCTGTGTCACAATGTAGAAGGGCCATGTCGCAGGCTCTCGGGGGTGGGGGTGGGAGGAGTGGCTGTACCAACGGGCTTCTAAAGACGTCTTCACCAGTGACCCGAGGCACAGCCAGCGGAGTCGGCCATTGCCTACACCTCCGACTACAGTAAGTCAGAAAACCCATAACCAGAAGGGTCCATAAAGGTCACTGTCACAGAGTTGGCAACGACAATTATCGGAGCTAATGGTCATCGCACTCTTACTCTGGTCGAGCGTGGTAAGCACTTTATCAATCTTAGCTCACAGAATCCCTGCAACATGACCCAGCGAGACAGGAACGCTCACTCTCGCCACCACACAGATGAGGAAACTGAGGCTCAGAGGCAGCGGCTACAAGCTACAGGACAGAACTGGAATTTGTTTTTATTTTCCCTTCTCAACAAACTCTGTTCCTCCTCCTCCAGGTAATGGCACCCTCATTGCCCAGTTTCTTGGGGAGCCGCTCTCCCCGACTGGCTCTTTGTTCAAGCTGCTCAGACGGGACCGATCTGCCCCAGCCCCCGTTCCACGCACACCAGGACTGCCCGGCCAGAGGAGTCCGTTCCTCCCCTCCGCGCCCCTCCCCACTGGCTCAAGGACGGTCAGGGACACAAGAGTCCACAGAGCCTCCATCCTGGAGTGTGGTCTCTGGCACAAGACTTGGGAACAAGAAACTCCTGCTACTAAGCCAAGAGAGTGTCAGCTCTGGTGCTGCCTTCAGCAAGACTCAGTTCTTCCTGTCGTTCAATCGGCCAGTCTCAGGGAACTGAGCAGGGAACATGATGGTCTGGCACAGGCCAGGCCTCCATTCCACAGCAGCTGTCTGTGGGAGATGGGGTGGACAGCACATGACACACCACTTAGCATCTATCACAGATGCTGCAGAAATGAGATAGGATATGATAGAATGAAGGTCAAAGTTCTTGATGATCGCAATCTCTCCAGGGGGGAAATGGGCCGCACAGCTTGGCCGCAACATCTCCATTGATTCTGGGAGCCGTCTTTGCCAACGACAGGTTAACTGAATTCTCTAAGCAGTGGGCTCCAGCTCAGGTGTAGGAGCCGGCCAGGAATGTGAATGTGTAAATGGAGCCATGAATGAGCCCGTAGATCTAAAACTACTGGTGCTGGGGCCAGGCCGGACGCCGCCTAGTTATGTTGCTTCTGAAACAACACAGGCCAAAGAACAAGCAACCAAAAATAGTCCCAGGCTGCCAGGTTTCAACTCCAGTGTCTTAGTCCATTTGTGTTGCTATAAAAGAATACCCACGGCTGGGGAATTTATAAAGAAAAGAGGATTATCTGGCTCATGGTTCTGCAGGCTATACAAGAAGCATGGCACCAGCACCTGCAGCTGCTGAGAGCCACAGGCAGCTTCCACTTCTGGCAGAAAGCTACTGGGCATCAGCACGTGCAGAGATCACATGGCGAGAGAGGAAGCAAGTGGTGGGGAGGTGCCGGGCTGTTCACAACCAGCCCTCACAGTTATTAAGAGACCTATGGCCAGGCGCGGTGGCTCATGCCTGTAATCCTAGCACTCTGGGAGGCCGAGGTGGGAGGATTGCTCAAGGTCAGGAGTTCAAAACCAGCCTGAGCGAGACCCTGTCTCTACTAAAAATAGAAAAATTAATTGACCAACTAAAAATATATGTACAAAAAATTAGCCGGGCATGGTGGTGCATGCCTGTAGTCCCAGTTACTTGGGAGGCTGAGGCAGTAGGATCGCTTGAGCCCAGGAGATTGAAGTTGCTGTGAGCTAGGCTGACACCATGGCACTCACTCTAGCCTGGGCAACAGAGTGAGACTCTGTCTCAAAAAAAAAAAAAAAGAGAGCGAGAACTCACCCATTACTGCCAGGATGGCACCCGGCCACTCGTGAAGGATCCCTGCCTAGGACCCAAACCCCTCCGCCAGGTCCCACCTCCAAAATTGGGAATCAATTTCAACATGAGATCTGGAGGCACCAAATATCCAAACCATAGCATCCTGCAAAGCAACTAATATCGCCTGTCTGGGCTGGCTGCGTTGTTGCTATGAGAGACTCCGGGCAGTTTGTCAGCCAGCAATCAGATCCCTACATAGTTGGGCAGTAGCACCAAGGAAACAAAGACCTAGCAAGCATGTCCTGTTCAGGAGGGGCATAAATAAATGAAAAGAGGATGTAGTTGCCTTTGACTTCAGAAAGCTTGCAGTCTAGCCAAAGAGAAATGGCAAGTGCAATTGAAAGTGGTTAATGCATCGGTCCCTTCCCAGACAGGCTCAGGCTGGGCTCTGTCAAGGGTACTAGAGGTGCCACAGGCAGGTGGCCACAACAGCCACTTTAATAACTGGACATGTGAACCTTGCACTGGTGAGAAACCCATGCCAGGAAAGAGCGGTGTCTCTCCGGTTATGATGAACCCTGTCCCCCACAGTCCTTTTTAGTCTGGCTTAGTGGCTCCCAAAGGCACCTATGATCTTCCATTTATTTAGGAGAAGGATCACATTTTACCATTATTTAGCACTTTACAAACTCATGCAAAAAGGGGCATTCTCAGCATCTAAACACAACTTGTGAAAATGAGAGAATAGCCCGCTGGGGAATAAGAGGCTTTGTTGGTGAGCTGTGACCCTGTGTGTGTGTACAGTCACTCTGCTACAGTTCTTCCACCGGACCTGATCCTAGGGAGCCTCTCAGAGCCAGTGTCGCAGGGAGTTAATGGCAGTATGGTGGTGCCACGACAAAAACCGTGGAGCCTCCGACTGCCGGGGGCGTCTCTGCATGCAGAGCTAGCCCTTATCTCTGCTGTCACGTGGCGCATCTCACTGCGTGTTGTGAAAAGAGCACCCCAGAAAGATGGATTTCAGCTCATGGCAATCTGCAAAACTATAAGCCCCTTGGTGACACTGGGTTTAGTTTGGTAGCTATGGGGACAATGTGAACGGTCTCTGGTGACAGCAAATACCTCTGCTTGTCCCCTCCCTTCTGCAAACTCCACACCTAAGAAGCCCACCCGACAGGGGAGGAAAAGGCAGACACATACAGTGAAGGAGCAGCCCCAGCTGAGATGAGACCATGAGAGACGACACACACCTGGGCCCCAGAGAACCGCGAGCAGAAGGACCATCAGCCATTTCTGCATCATTCAGACCAGGCCAGCACGTCACTCATGGTGCAGCCTGGACCTAGGGAAGCCCAGGAACTTAGGACAGAGGCGTTTGCCTCCGAGATGCAGACCTGGGTTAAGCCCGCACCGCAGCTCCATCACATGTGTTTTCTCAGCGCCTGATGCGGTCCCCGCAGCCCACGCTTCCAGAAGCGGGGACGAGCTGCAGTCCTGCTTCACATCTCTATGGCAATGCCCTTCGTGAGCGCACGCACAGCCGCCTACGTCCTCCATGTATTATTTATGCTATTTTCCAAGAGATTCTTCTCGTTCCGGGTCCCTCCGCCCAACCCGTCACTCCAGCAACGACAGGAAGACGCTGTCCCATGTGGCCCCTTGCTGCAGCACCCAGAGAAAGGCCTCTGCTTCTACAACTTAAAATCTTTCTGCCCTTGGGAAACATAGAGAAAAAGAACCCCAGGCTGGAGGGAATGGGGGGGGGCATAGTTGAGAAACTCGGTCACAGTCACTGCCCTGCCGTGATTGCTGCTATTAGCTGGGACTTGGGTCCAGTCCCTTTAGGAAGAGCCTCCTGTTCCCAGTCTGTGACAGGCCAGGACCCGGCCTCATTCCCCATCCTGTCTGGCTCTGAACTCTGATTCTAAAGATCTCAAGTTGGAAAGGATCTTGACAAAATAGTGCAATTCTCCACTTTTGCAGGGGAAACGGAGGCCTAGGAAGAGGAAGTGAGGTTTTGAGGCTCTCGCGGATAATGAGATGCACTTTGAGGGTACGCGGGGCCCGGGTGTGCCGTGTGCGAGCACGGGTGGCTGGGGGTGGGGGAGAAAGGCAGAGAGAACGTCTTTCTTTCTGCAGATCACCCCAGAGATTTTCTTGACTTTACAGGTGGAACTGAAGATAAATGGATTAGCCAGGTGAATAAACCTGTATTAAAAAAATTTCTGAAAAATCAATTTGAGAGAGAAGATTTGGGAAAATAAAATATGATTGTCTGTGTCAGATAGCTTGAATAAATCGATGCCTGCAAGTCTGGTAAACAGTTTCTGATCTACGGCTTCCACCGTCTCCTCGCTGGCGATAGTTACCTCAGTAATTGGACCGTGGGATGAGGCCAGGCCAGAATGAAAGGCATTAGAAATGATGTTTCTTCAAGTGAAAATTAATTTATTTGCTGACCAACAAAGACCAAAGTAATTTCAGAATTTTAAGGATGGCGAGACACCATAAAAGTGTTTACTTTGTTCACCCCCTCCTGAAATTAGACATGGAAATGAGAAAAGAAACAGTCCCCTGTCCCCATGCGTGGTATTGCAAGCACAGAAATTGACTAACAGGAGAAACACAGTTTCTCCGGACGTCTGACGACTTCAGGGGCAAAACTGAGGGACCCAAGGGCAGGTCCCATTCTGTGCTACACGGACTCTGCATCCATTTGAGTGGCAGGAGGGAATCTAAGCCACCTGGGAAGTCCCAAGGGGTTTTCTTCTGTGCTGTGGGCTTTCTCTGTGCAATCGCATGAGAAGGTAAAGAGAAGTAGCTTTTGGCACTGGAATCCATCAGCCTTAAAAAAAGATCAAGTCCATTGTTGAAATCAAATGAAGACTGAAGGCTGTGATACAGACCTCAGCAGAAAAGGTGGGCAGGATATGAGGAGGAAAGGAAAGAACTCAAAAAGGTCCACAACAGCAGCCACATGATCTTTTTAACATGAATCAAAGCACACCCCTCTCCAGGTTAAACCAGTGGTACACTGGAGCCACCGCTTACCAGCTTGTAATGTTCTGTTTTGTAAAATGCCCTTTACGGTATATAAAGCAGAATACTTTCAATAAATCTGGCAAAGCAAGAAGACATCATTTTCACCCACTGATGTCTGTCTATGCACATCTCTTTCTAACTCCAAGTGCAGTGAACTCACTGGAGTAGTATGAAATCCGTCACAACGGGAGTATTTACACCACAGGAATCGGCAAACACTGCCAATCAGAGTCCACACCCCCTCCCCTAGCTGGCTGAACATCCACCAGCACCATTGCATAAAATCTTCCCTGAGTTTTAAACTGCAAAGACACTGATTATTCACTGTGGCCTTCAGGTGTCAATTCTCCGTGGTCAGGTGGACTGTCCCCCTTCTTCTGCTCCACACCAACTCACTAGCTAGCCTCGCTTTTGCTACCTGGATGCTGCCTTGGGCACCCTGTTCCCTCCGCCTGGAATGTTCCTTCCCCAGATCTCTGTGTGACTGTCCTCCCCTTGTGTTCAGGCCTCAGCTGAAATGTCACCTCCCCAGAGAGGCCTTCTCTGACCCTGTCTCCTCCAGTCACTGTTCCATCATCTAATTGTATTTTCTTCACAAGGGTCATCCCTCCCTAAAATCCTCATTTGTTTGCTTTGTTGTTGCTGAACCCCTACTAGAACATTTCTCATCTCCCCAAGCCAGCCCGATGCCTGGTACATGCCAGGCTGTCAGTCACTAGTGGCCGAATTGAATGAATATTCCAGAGCTTCAAATGCTACCATGGATGAAGCATCCTTTTTAGGTGAGTAATGCTCATCCATTTCTGCTCCTAAATAATTTCAGAGACTATCCCAGTTTTAGTGATCAAAACCCCCAAGAGAATAAGTTTCTCTATTTATCTCTTCCTGGGCAAATGGGGCCAGAAGAGAGTGAGGTACTGGGGGAGCTCAGCAAAGAAAAGGCTGCACAAATGCAAACTTTGCTCCATGCCCTTCCTGCTCGGTGACACTTGTGGGTACCGTATTAAAAGCCACAGGCAACCTCACCTATTACAAGAGAAGTGCAAACTAAAACTCCATTTTTTAAAATTCTCAGATGGAAAAGACAAAATATGGTAGCAGACTAGGTTGAAACAACATGTCAAAACTGGCACTCTTGTCCTGGCTCGTGGGGGCTTCCGCCACACCACGTTTGGCTGTAGCTTCCAGAAACACAAACACACGCCCCTTGACCTAACAATTCCACTTCCAGGGATTTATCCAACAGATGTATACTCACGCAGGTACCAAAATGACAGGTGATTTAATTGCAATAAAAGATTGGAAATGATGTAAAAGTCTCTTGGCTGGGGGCCAGTTAAGGAAAGTATAGCAACACCCAGAAAATGAAATTGGGGAGAAAAGGAGGAGGAAGTTATTCACATATCTATTAGCATGTAATCTTTGAGGGATGATCTGTTAAATGATCAGATGTTTGCTAGCATTTATATAAAAATGGACAAAGGGAGAAGTGTGTGTATTTACACACACACACACACAGACACCCCAAGCTTATACAGGCATGCTTCAGAGATGCCACGGGTTCGGGTCCAGACCATTGCCATAAAGCAAGTCACGCAAAGTGTTTTGGTTTCCCAAGAGCATATAGAAGCCGTTCACACTACACTGTAGTCTACCAAGTGTGCAATAGCACTATGTCTTAAAAAGCAATGTACACGGTATACACTGACACCACCTCTGGAAGGATGTGTAAGAAACTGGGACCTGGTTGACTCTGGGAAGAGTCAGGTGGCTGAGGGACAGGATGAGAGGACAACTGTTCACTGTGCCTTTTGAATTTAAACCATAGGATGAGTATATTACTATCTCCTATCTAAAAAATCAAATTAAAAATTTTTCTGCTGTAGATTTGGTATCAGAGCACTTGGGAGACAGAAAATTCTGTATTTTAGTCATGTCAGTAGTCAGCAGAATTTTTTTTTTTAACCCAACTTTCCTCCCTATGAAAGACAAACTCGACGGGGAACAACTTCTAAGCCCAGGTGACGACTGACCTGCTGCTCTCTCTGTTGCTGGAGCCTCCAGGGCTCAGCCAGGGACCTCGTCTGTCTGTCCTTCTGTCTCCCTCCACTTGCTCGGTGACACACGCTGGGCTCCAGCGGGGACCTCTCTCCTGATCTTCCGACTCCTGAACCGCAGGCTCCTGTCTCCACCCACTCCTCTACGTCTTCACTTGGACGTGGTCATCTCAAAGCCAACATGACCACCTGTAGTAGCACACCTGGTCCCCGCAGGCATTGCTGCCCTTCCAGTGGCGGGTCTGTGCCCCGAGTCGTCCTCACACCCCGCATGTTACCAGTCAGCAGAGGCGGGAGAGCCCCACTTTTGACTACATCCAGACCCCACCCAGCACCTCGCCTGCCTCTGTCCAGGTCTACACCGCTCTCGCCGCTCACCTGGGTTGTCGTTATTAACACATCCTCCTGCCTGGCCTCGGCACGGTCACCTTGCAAGCAGACAACGCGATCCCGTCAAAGCCCAACTCGGATCTTATCACTCTTCTGTCCAAACTCCCGTGGTTTCCCACCTCGGAGTAGAACCCAAAGTCCTCATGGTGTCTTGTGAGGTCCCGCCTGGCCTCCCTCCACCCTGTCCCCATATTCTACCACCGTCTCCCTCTCACACGTTCCAGACACAGCTCCCTCCTTGCTCTTGCTCGGCCAGCCAAGCACAGGGCCTCTGCACCTGCCACTCCCCGTCTGGAAATTTCTTCTCCCAGATGCCCATGTGGCTGGCTTACCCCAGGCCTTTACCCAGCGAGTCTGCCTCGCCGCAGCTGCAGTCCTCCCTCCCTCCGCCTCCCTCCACGCCACGCCACGCCGCCCTCTCCTTGCTTTCCTGCTACCAGCAAACCAGAGGCTAACTTATTTTTATTATTCTTTTATTGTTCTCTTTTCCCCGCTGGGAAGTGCATTGCACTCGGGCAGAAACGCTGGCCTGTGCTGCTCACGCTGTCCCCAGCATGGGGAACGGTGGACGCTGGGAACATTCGCCAAGCATCTAAATGATTTTGGGGTCTTCACAAATTCCTTGCCTAGGCCGATGTCTATAAGACTTTCTACAACATTTTCTTCTAGAATTCTTATAGTTTCACGCCTTAGGTTCACGTCTGTTACCCATCGTGAGTTGATTTTTGTGAGAGGTGAGGATCCTGTTTCAGTCTTCTACATGTGGCTGTCCAGTGTTCCCAGCGCCATCTACTGAACAGGGATTCTTCTCCCCAGTGTATGTTTTTGTCTGCTTTGCCAAAGATCAGATGACAATATGAGGAAACCGTGAAAACCATTTGGACGAGTGAGTTACCTGCGAGGCTGGCTCTGGGCGGTGGCCGCCAGCCTGCTCTTCAGCCCACGTCCCCTGCAGACCCGTCTGTGGCTACTGTCCCGGCTGAACTCAGCGGTTAGAATCCTGCGTGTCCCCGATGCCCTCTCTTTCTTTGGTGTCACTCTGATGTTACCCGGGACCAGTGCCCGAAGTCTGAATGCCCACGGAGGCCTGGCAGGGCACGGAGGCAGGGGACAGGCCAGGCGTGGGAAGGTCCGGGCACAGCCTGAGGTTCCGCCACTGCTCAGCGCGGGCCAGCAGGTGCCAGGCATGGGTGGGACTTGCTGTTGTCAGGGCTTTTGGTTTTTCAAGGGAAACTGGGAATCCAGATTTTTTTTTTTAAAAAAGGGAAGCCTCCTAACTTGTAAAAGCAGAAAACTAAAAAAATAAAATAAATCCTCAAACACTGAGGGTCACTGGTTTGTGACCTCCATATAGGCCTCGACAGTGCAGAAAGCTGAATCCCCCCGACTGGGTAAAGGAGAGACGTCCCCAGGCCAGGATCTACCTACAGTTGTAACGAGCAGGAAACATGTTTTTCTCCCATTGTTTCCTAGGGAGGTGGATCCCAGAAATGGAGGAATCTCATCCACGGAGCTCGGGATCACCCTCTTGTCGTGTGGCCTTCTCTTTCAAGAAGAGTGTTCTCGAGTCCACATGGGTAAGCGAGCTGGGAGGAGCCGGGACTGAGTTTTTGTGCACATGAAACGAGCAAAGCTGGGGGAGAAGAGTGGGAGGCGGGCGGGAGGAGAGACTGAGAACCAGGCAGGTCGAACAAGATTTTTATTCCCCACGAACTGTGGGGTGCTCAGTGTTGATCCCCCTTGGTCTTCATACAACATCCTGAGTAAAACGTGCAGCTGACTCAATGTTCAGGCCCATGGAACTCATCTTTGGGGGGACGGGGCTTGGAGGAGGAGGGAGGGTGGCAGCTGATATGAGTCGCTGCAGCAACAAGTAGTTTTAAATATTGATGCAAAGTAGGCAGCAATCCCACTCCTAGGTATATATCCCAATGACAACAACAGGTGCTCAAACAACAACTTGTCCGCGAATGTTGGTAGCAGCGCCGTTCACATCAGCCCAAGGTGGGAACAGCCCGAACGCCCGTGAATGAATGAATGAATGGATAGACAAAGTGAATGAATGAATGGATAGACGAAGCATGTGCTTTGTTCTCGCGACGGAATATCACTTGGGCATGGAAAGGGATGCGATTCTGATACATGCCACGCATGGATGAAGCTTGAGAAAACATCATGCTAAGTAAGCCAGTCACAAAAGAGCACATGTTATATGATTCTATTTCTCTGAAATTTCCAGAGTTGGCAAGTCTGTACAAACAGAAAGTAAATTAGTGGTTGCTTATGGCTGGGAGCGGGGCTAAGAGGTGATAGCTAAAGGTATGAGGTTTCTCGAGGTAATAAAAATGTTCTGATACCGTCTGTGATGACGGTAGCACAACTCTGCATATACGAAAGTCCATTGAATCGTACGCTTTAAAATGGGAGACCTGTATGATATGTGAGTTATGTCTCAATAAAACTATTTAAAAATTTAAAGTTGGTGGCACATCCAAGGCTAAGTCACGATACACCAGGTGCCATGGCCACCCACCAAAAACCACAGCCTGAGACTGGGCTGACACTAACCCGACCAAGGCTCTGAATGTACCCCCACGCTGCCCCAATTCCAGAAATCTGCAGTCCGGGGACAGACTATGCCAAAGCAAGGAAGGGACAGAGGAACCGAGACGTCCCCAGCACCTTGTCCCTGCCAAACAGCCAGGACAACCCATCTCAGCCTCCGCAGCCCTGGCCCACACGCTATAGCTCATAAACTCAAGTCAGCGCCCAAGACAAAGTTTGTGCCTTTAGAATTAAGGCCCTTTTAATACTAGAGATTGTGGGGGCAGGGGTGTCAACCAAAAGGAGGAGGGACTTGAAAGTTCCCTCTTGCCTCTCGGGGTGACTTGAAACCCGCAGACCTGAGTCAGAGGGGCCACAGCAGCCGTGGGGCTGTCTGGGAGAGTCCAGCTTAGTAGAGACCTCTGGGCACAGGGGTGTGGCACTCTGGGCTCCTCTGTGTCTATCTCTGAGCAAGGAAACCGTTTAACAGCACACAAAGCTTTTTGGAGCCCCAGGGCTTGGCTGCCAATCTTAAAATGCTACTGACTGGGGAGATGACACCAATTTTCCTTGGGGATGGTCTGTCACTGGCTGCCTTGAACACCAGACCTTCTTGGAGGACAAAGGAAGCCTAAAGGAGGCCTTTAGTGAAAAACCTGGTGACGAGACTGCAGGCCCAGGGCTGGTGGTGGCAGCTGCCTCTTTCTCCTGGCCCTGGCCTGCTCTCGGGGGGCCACCTCCTAGCAAAGCCCCTCCTACTCGTCCCCCTGCATGACAGACCAGCTGCTTCCAGAGCCTCCATCATATTGGCCTCCTTAGGGCTCAGCACCCCCAGTTGTCGCCAGCGGGAAGGGGCAGTCGTCTTCACGGACGTTTAACGAGCTGGTTCCCGCACAGCACTAGCCACGCGGCTTCAGAAGTGGCTGTCCTCGGGAGGCTGCCGTGGGTGGGAAGTTTGTTCTCTCCTGAATGTTCCACCAGAGGTGAATACAGTACACGCGCCAGGTTCGCCACTGCCCACTCGGCAAGACAGCAGCTCTCGGGTGACCCTCCCTGCTTCCGGATGCGCGTTTGTGCCCCACCAAAGTGTAACATGGACAACTTTACGGTTACCCGTGGTTCCCGCCCGGCCACACCCTGGCAGGGCCCCCGCCCCCAGCAGACTCCAGAGCTGCCCTGGGCTCCCAGAAAGTCACCCCAGGCTTCGAGCCGGCTGGCATCCCCCGAGAGCCTGCTCCGCTGGCGCGTGTCCCCCCACCCGAGCAGCTGCATAGGTGCGCGCAGGTGCCACGCGGGCTCCAGCGCAGCCCCCGGCGCCACGGCCACCTGCCCGCCCTCTCCCTCCCTCGCCGCGCCAGCCTGCGTGTCCGGCCGCCATCCAGGTGACTGAATCGCGAAGGCCACGCGCTTCCCTTTCCACAGGAATAATCACTGGGAGCCCCTTTGATTTCCAGGGGAAATTGGGGCTCCCTGCTGCACTTCCTGTCAGGCTGGTCCTTTGAACACGCTCATTCCATAATTTAGAGTTTGAATCTCGTTTTAAATGGCAGTTAAAAATTGTATGTGGCAGTTCACAATGAAATTTAGCTTGACAGCTTGGACATAAAACTAAAAATAAATGACTTCACATCCAAATAATAAGTAATAACAATGTTAGCCTGCATAAGAATAGCAGGGCTGGATTCAAATACAATATTAATTTTAGGAATATGAGTGACTGGGGAGAGACAGAGGCAAAGGAACAAATCCTTCATATAGCAATCGGCTCCTCTCATCCCCCGGGCAATTGGCTGCCTTTCACCTCCGCCGCACGGCAATTATGTGGTGTAATGGAGGCAGCGCAAATAAGCAGAAAGATTTTATTAAACCAAATGAGCAAATCATCTGCGTATTATTGCGATTTGATTGACACTGACAAGTGTCGAGCAGCCGCGGATGTGAATATGATAAAGCAGCTTGCAGGAAAGCTCTTGATAATGTTACTCTTGATAAAGTTGCCCGGCCACCCTCTCTAAGTAAATAAAGGGGAGAGGAATGCGACGCATATTAATTCACCCCGTTTGCAGCCGACTGGAGGGCGAGGGGGGGAAAAAAAAAGTTGCAACGGGTTCGGCGTGTGGCATTTTATATGAATACCAAAATTGCATTCATGATTCACACAGACTTTACGATAATATATTAATATTAAAACTAAAGGTCATTCCACATAACAGTTAAGCTGCCTGAGCTTCAACCTTTATACCAATAACAGACTCCGGGAAGTAAGTGAGAAATATTTGAATACTCGACAAAGAATTTTTTTATTATTATTATTGTTATTTGGGAGGATGGCTGGCTAACGTGAGCTCAGATGGCCCCGCACCCACCTGCCTTCTCCGGGGACAATTAAAGGGCTACCTCGAGGATGGCTGCATCTGAGACAGCTGGCGCTGCCACGGGAAAGGTGATTAATTGCCACAGGCCTTCGGGCCCTCGTACACCCTGCGTCGCGCTAATGATTCCCTCGCGAGCAGGCGGAGTCAGCACAAAACTTTCCTCGGCTGCTGGGGCGCTGCGAGCAAACGCCCAGCTCGAGGAGGGCTCTGCCTAGCACCACTTGCGGGAGACCTGCCTGCAGGCAGGGGGCTGGCCGCGATGACCTGGGGAGCTCCCTTCGGGGGGTGGTTTGCTCCGATTCTGTCAGTCTGTCCTGGATGGGTGGACGCTGACAATTTTCCCAGGAGAGAAGCTTCAAGAAAACAGAGAGAAGGGCAGACAGCATGGAGCAGAGAGCACTTTCCACGGAGTCGGTTAAACCGTGTTGGGAGAAAGGAATTTTTATTGCTGGAAAGTTGATCTCACCCTTGGTGACATGGGAGATTCCCAAGTCTGGTCTCCTAAGACTGGGTGGACAGAGAGCCTGGTGGCTAGAGCTAGCTCCTAAGGGCTCACCAGAGGCCACCGTGGGTCACAGGGTTAAGATAACTCTGCACCCAGTGCCCTCACTGGAAGCTTGAAATTGGCCACAGTGGGGGGGATTTACACCATGGAAATTGGCAAACGCCTAGAAATCAGTACTCCCCACACCACCTGGTTTTTAAACGTTTTACCGGCACTCCACTGCTCAACCCAGACAACGTGTGGGGGAGATTTCACTCCTACCAAGTTGCTGGGTTGCTGTGTGTACCGGCATAACCTCATAAAGGCATAGAAACAAGGCTTCTTATTTTACCTACAACTGATCGGGTCTTCATGAACACCAATTTGGTACAAAACAAGAGGGGAGAAAAATGCTAGAATAAGTCCAACCTAATACAATAATTCTAATGATTTCTCCAGGTAACTTTCCACCTCTTTTTGGAGAAGAATTCAGGTGCTCTCATTTCTCAGTCTTCTCGCCCGAGCCAGCTCCTCTCAGAGGTAGTGCCCGAGGAAACGGGGTGGGGTATGGAGTGCGCCTTAAGTGCCTGGTCCTCCCTGACGGTGTTCCTCTTTGAGATGGAGCAGTGACCCCTCTTAGGGGCCAGCCAGGCCCCCAGCATGGAAATGAAGGAAAAGCTTGAGTCCCTTCAGGGGAAGTTGCAGGCACCTGGCTGGCCTTGAAAAGTGGGTGGCAACCTGCTGAGAACAACGGCCCTCCAAGTATGTCACAGAGTCACCAGGTGTTTTTGTGCCCTACAGACACTAACAGATGACATCTTAACAGGTGTTCTTGAGTTGTTTTTCAGAAACTCCCACTGGATGGAAAAATACAGACAAAGGGGACCTGAGGAATCGAACTCGGAGCCCCAATCTTTGTTCTAAATTTCCCCAAGGGGCCTGGAGACAGCCACACCAATCTTACCAAGAGTCCCTGAACCAACCTCTGACCATGGGGCCCTCACTTCAGGATATTTGGCCTTTCTGGGCCAGGCCAATGTCTAACCTCCATGTATTGATTTACAATTTTACCTGCCTGAAACGCACCCGGCCTTTAAAAACCCGGGCTGGTGAGCCACTGGGGCGTTCAGGTCTTCAACGCTAACTGCCCACAGTCCTTGCCATGCAATAAAAATGCCTTTCCCGCTGCAGCGCTCAGCTTCCACGTCTGGTTTTGCTGCGCCAGGTGAGCAGACCCCAGCTTGGTTTGGTAACACCTACCCACCCGCCGAGGCTCACCTTGCTGGCGTTCTAAACTGGTGAGTGACTTGGAACTCGTGATGTCGCCCTGCTCTTGGCCTAGTCGCTCTCCCTGACTGGCTCAGCCTCACCTTTGGCAGGTAGACCCCCTTCCAGCCTGGTGGCCTGGGTCAGCCTCCCTCATCTGCTCCTGGAGGGTGAGGTGACCAGATTGCATCCACACCTACAGGGAAGGCAGCTCAGGAAAGCCGTGCTCGCCTCTGCCTTTGCCAACCCAGGGGCATGGGGGGGGGTTCTATTTCCAGGGTCTTTAGGGGCGTTGGGGCAGAAATCTCTCTTCCTGTGACCTGGCCTCCCCCATTCCTTTTCATCACACCTCTTCCTCACGGAGCAAGGAGCTCAGACACGCACCTGCTCCTTCCTCCTCCCATGTCTGCCAAGGCCACCCCCTCTGCCTCAGTTTCTCAAACTGCAAGTCATGACCTGTCTTTGGGAGAGTTCACGAAGTCAGTGGGTGATGACCAGCGTTAATAAAAAAACAAAACAATTTTAAAACTGAGAAAATACCACACATACCAAGGCTGAGAATTGTTTTCTAAAGTTTGTTGTGTGTATGTGTTTTGTTTTGTGTCACGTCTCACTGTGGGTCGTGGAAAAACGTGCCTGAAAGCCAGTCCCCAGCATCATATCCCGTCACAGAGCAACAAGCCACACATCCCAAGGGACACAGGGACGTCTTCTCCACTCTGGGATGTCTCCAAGCACTGAGGCTTTCAAGCTTGGCTCTTGACTTGCTAAGGAAATTGTTTTACGAAAATGAGAAAAACTTCCAAGTCTGGCTTGCCATGCAAACTCCAATTTTGAATGTCAAGAACTGAGTATAATTCTTTCTTTTGCATTCCTTCTGTAAACAATTATACCTCTCCCCACTTCCCCAAGGAAGATTGCTACCTCCAGCCAACTAGGGAGAGCATCACATTCAGAATGTCAAAGAAAAAAAATACTTTTTTCAAAGGATGTCTCCTGTCACATGCTAATGTTCCCAGAGGATGCTCTGCTGGCCCCTGTCACTCAGGGTGCACAGGCACCCTGAGCCAACTGCTTCTGAGAAGCCCCCGCTATCCGTCCCTTTGCCAGCGCCTACGTGAGCCACGCTTGGCTTTGATGGGCGAATCTATATGAATTGTAAAAAAGTCAAATCAGGCAGGGCGCGGTGGCTCAAGCCTGTAATCCTAGCTCTCTGGGAGGCCGAGGTAGGCAGATCGTTTGAGCTCAGGAGTTCGAGACCAGCCTGAGCAAGAGCGAGACCCCATCTCTACTATAAATAGAAAGAAATTAATTGGCCAACTAAAATATATATAGAAAAAATTAGCTGGGCATGGTGGCGCATGCCTGTAGTCCCAGCTACTCGGGAGGCTGAGGCAGCAGGATTGCTTGAGCCCAGGAGTTTGAGGTTGCTGTGAGCTAGGCTGACGCCACGGCACTCACTCTAGCCTGGGCAATAAAGTGAGACTCTGTCTCAAAAAAAAAAGTCAAATCAAAGGACTTGGAGGTCCCTTCCACCAGGACTAGGCCAGGGCTGTCCTCACAATCACTTTGCCACCTGCCCTCCCCTCCAGCCTGTCCACTTTAGGAGGGTGGAGCGTGCGTGTCCTTCACTCGTGCTTCAAACCCAGTCCTCGCAGAGCGTCCGAGGCACTTGGTGACGCTGCGTGGAATAAATGAGTTTAAACTTACGTGGGAAAAGTGCCAACCTTCCTATATTTCTTGAAAGTATCTCTGTAATATGTTCCAGTGACTATTGTTAAAGTTGGTACCCAACCATGCCGCGTCATTATATTAAATAAGTCCAAGACACCTTTTGTGGGTTCTTTTACGAATTTGCCGATAGGCAGAAATCTGAGAGACAAAATAAGTGGCTTCTGGTTTGTCTGTTAATCTTTTAATAAAACTTTATCACTTTTGCTTGTTGTTATTCCAGAAGAGTATTTTAAGAGCACATCACTCAAAAGTGTGATACGGCAGAGTATTACATGATCTTCGTGTCTTTATATAAATACCATCACTCCTAGTAAAGGTGAGATATACACCCATCAATATATTTTATGCCCTTCTGTTCAAGAATACATACAACGATAACATCATTCCCTATTTAATTTTGAATACTGGTCTGAGGGAGAAAATCAACAAGGCTATATATTTTTTGAATAAATTCTATGAAATTTCAAGGGATAAAAATCAGTAAGATATATCTTAAATGCCAACTGCCATTTCCCTATGTTCTAATGTTAACAGAATCGAAAACTATGATTATAGGATATTCAATGTCTAATACAAGATATATGTATACTAATCCTTGCTTTATGATCCACTGTAACCCAAACTTTGTTTTGAATGAACACACTATTTTCCCATTGCCTACGCACAATGCAAACTTTGTAACCCAACACTGAAGACTTACATGAAGCTGAACCTAAGCTACTTCCCCAGTCTTATTGACTCACTCACTCTTTCATTCCATCAGAATAATACCTACTAAGGCCAGGCCTGGTGGCTCACACCTGTAATCCCACCACTTTGGGAGGTCAAGGCAGGAGGATCACTTGAGTCTGAGAGTTCAAGACCAGCCTGAGCAACATAGCGAGACCCCGTCTCTACAAAAAATAAAAATTGTCCAGGTGTTGTGGTGCACACCTGTAGTCCTAGTTACTGGAGAGGCCAAGGTGAGATCGCTTGACCCCAGGAGCTTGAGGTTACAATGAGCTGAGATCCCACCACTGCGCACCAAGCCTACGCCACAGAGTCAGACTGTCTCTTAAAAAGAAAAAGGGGGAAAAATTCCAGTGTTCCTCCGCTGGTGACCGGGTAAACAAACCAGGCTACATCCATTTAAAGGCGTACCACTCAGCAATAAAAAGGAACTACTGATGCACGCAACAACATGGGTGAATTTTAAATGCATTATGCTAAGTGACAAAAGCCAGACTTTGCACGAGTTATCTATTGCAGCATAACAAAATTATCCCCAAACTTGACAGGGGTGGAAAAGCACAATTCTACCATGTATCTGGAAGAAAAACTCGATTAGCGGCACAACAGCCAGTTGTAGGATTTGCAACTGTGTCACTGTCTGATTTCTGGAGAGAAAGAAAGTTCTGTGATTCTTCACAAACGAACCTCGTCCTTGGAGCTGTGTGCAGTGACAGGCACAGAACCATGCCATTCTCAGTACTCGTTATTCAGGTTACTGGGAGCAAACTGTGCTATTTTATCAGATTACCTGGGAAAAGAGAAATGCCCTGTGACGTAGCACAAGCTGGGATACGCAAAGAGGTGGTACTGACCGGTGTCCGTCTAGGTGGACACACAGCCACAGAGCCCAGTTCTCCTGCTGACCCCTATGTGACCCCAGGCTTCAACCCTGGGGTTGTCATGACCCTCAACACTTCTCAGCCTCAGTTTCCCTTAACCTGCAAAAGTTGTGGCTATGACCTCATCTCTAAGTTCCCTTCCATCTGTAAATTATTAGTCGTTATTCTGTGATTTAATGACATGCTGCTTCTAGTGTGACAAGCTGGGGGTCCCTCTTGTCCCTGAAGCACATCCAGGTGTATCTCCCAGTGTCATTTGGATACTACCTGCATGACTTACACCACATCTGCTGGCCACCTGCTCTACTGTTTACTCAATCTTTTCCTTCAAATGAACTCACTTCTTAAAAACATAAATGTGTTTATTTTAAAATTAAACTTTATATCACAATGGTATATGGAAAAAAGATCAGCAAGACTAGCCAATTAAAATCCAACTGAGGGGCCGGGCATGGTGGCTCACTCCTAGTAATCCTAGCTCTCTGGGAGGCTGAGGAGGGCAGATCACTCAAGGTCAGCAGTTCAAAACCAGCCTGAGCATGAGCAAGACCTGTGTCTCTACTAAGAATAGAAAGAAATTAATTGGCCAACTAAAAATATATAGAAAAAATTAGCCAGGCATGATGGCACATGCCTGTAGTCCCAGCTACTCGGGAGGCTGAGGCAGGAGGATCGCTTGAGACCAGGAGTTTGAGGTTGCTGTGAGCTAGGCTGGTACCAGTGCACTTTAGCCAGGGCAACAGAGTGAGACTCTGTCTCTCAAAAAAAAAAAAAAAAAAAAAAAAAAGCCAACTGAAAAATAAATACAATGGAAGCAAAGCAGTGTTGCCAATTTCTGGTTCATTACTATTGCAGCTAGAGACTTGAGTCTATGTCTGCTTTTTAAGAAATTCTTTTTAAAGTAGGTATGATTGAAGAGAGGCGTTAAAGACCCATTAACACCAAACAGAATTTCTGCTTGCTTATCTGAAGGCTTAAAAGATAACTGAAAAGGGAATAACTTTGTCCTTTGGTGGTTCAGTGTTAGTCAATGCCTTGTCTATGTGCTAGATAATACCATTGTTTTCATTGTATGCCAGTACACTGCCTACACTTTGAGAAATGTTGAATTTGGCATACATTTATTTAGGAGTTGGTTCCCTTGCTCCCTTTGACTGAGCTTCTAGAGACCATGTGGGTTCTGTTTTATCCTTCTCCCTGTCCCTACTTCCCTCCTCTCAAAGGGATTAGCAGTGTCTGGAACAGGTCACACCTTAAGGAGGTGTGACAAGGGTGAGCAAGGGGGTGAAACAAGACAGCCACCAACACCAGCAAGGGCTGGTGTTTTAGCCCCAGTCACCATTGTCACTAGATTAATGAGCTTTGCCTGAAGTTCTAAAGAGAAGGGAGCACACCTGAGAGGCCTTGGGCCTGAGTTCAGCTACTGTTTCAGGATGATTTTCAGACAGACTTTGAATCACCAAGTGGGTGTAAGAACAATAGTTACAGAACTAACACTTAAAAGTTGTAAAAGTTTTGGAGAATACTTCTTTAAATGAAGTAAAAGCACGGTTTAGGGTTTAAAAAATTTTTTTCATAAAAATTATCATTGCTGAGCCTCCCCTGTAATGGGACAAACCCCTGGGAGCCTTGGGGTGTGTCTGGCCTCTGTAGTTTTAAAAGCTCCCAGGTGATTCTGACAGGTGGCCAAGGCTGAGAACTCTAGATAAGAACGTTCGCAAATAAAGATTAAACTCAGCCGAGATGATGCCTTTGCTCGTTACCATACCGGCCGCCTTTGAACCAGATCACTCCTTGTCCCCCAAAACACACCCTTCTGAACTATTTTGTAACCTTTGAAAATAAGTCAGCTTTGTGCTCAGCATCATGAGTCATTAGAGAAATGCAAAGCAATACCACCACGAGATTCCACTTCGCACTCTGTAGAGTGGCTATGTTCAAAAACTGTAGAGCAGCAAGTGTCCACAAGGATGTGAAGAAATTGGAACCCTATGCATTGCTGGTGGGAATGCCAAATGGCATGGTCAGGGCGGAAAACACGGCGGCTCCTCAAAAAGTGAAACACAGAATAAACCATTTGACCCTGCAACTCCTCTCCTTCATGTATGTACAAACAATTGAAACCAGAGACTCAAGCCAGCTCATGTACACATGCAATAGGCCAAGAGGTGGAAACAACTTGTGCCCATCAATGAATGAATGGATAAGCAAAATGTGGTATATACATATGGCTATTCAGCCAAAAAAGGAAATGGAATATTATTCAGCCATAAAAGCAAATGCAATTCTGACACATACTACGAAATGGGTGAACTTTGAAAACATTATGCTAAGGGAAATAAGCCAAACACAAAAGGACAAATAGCATGCAGTTCCACGTCTATGAAATACTAGAATAAGCAAATTCACAGAGGAAGAATGAATGGGTCACAAGGTCTGGGGCCGGGTGGGAATGGCGGTTAGTGTTTAATGGGTACAGAGGTTTGGTGTAGGGTGATGAAAAAGTTCTGGAAATGGGTAGTGGTGACGGTTGTGTGCACTTAATGCACTTAATGCCACTGGATGGACACTTAACATGGCTGAAATGGTACCTTTTGTTATATTTGTTTTATTACAATCTTTTTAAAAAAACATAATGAATTGAGAAAAAAAAAGTCAGCTACAACAGGCCTCTAGGCACAGGGAGCAGATGCATTAGGCTCAGTGGGGAGGAAGAGCATGTGCCACCTGGGGTCAAATCCTGGGGATGGTGGCTGCTCTCTCAATCTGTCCGTACCTCTGTTCCCTCAGTAAAGCTAGGGTGGCAATACTGCCCGCTATATGGCACGTTGTAAGACTGAATGTGTATTCGTAATGCATGAATATTCGTACATAAATATGTAAGGCACTCAGCACAGTGGCTGATATATAGTACGTGCTCACTGATAGCTACTGATCTCACCATCATCATCATCCATGCCCACAGTGATGTGTCTACCTTGACTCTGATGTCTACACGAAAGGCAGGGCATATTTTGAGATTGATGGAATGTTCTGGCATTAGATAGTGGTGATGGTTGCACAACCTTCTGAATATACTAAAAACCACTTCATTATACAATTAAAATGATAAATTTCACAGCGCATTAAAAAAAGGCAGGGAATACAGTCACATAAGGTTGTCCATAATATAGACACACAACTGAGCGTATGACGTACATATTTGCCAAGCAGCAACGTCACGGCCACCACACTCAAGGCCTATTTTCCACCACGGCAGAGAAGGGCCCGGTCGTGAGTGCAGAGAATTTTCAGGAGCTCCCCCGGTGGTGTCAGGGAGCAGCCGGGGCTTAGAGCCCGGGAGCCCCAGCCGCCTCTGCCCTCTCAGGGAAATGAGAAGATGCGGCACGGACCCCTCATCTCGCCACACCTGTGCCAACCTCCCCCGAACCTGCGAGCCCAGCATGAAGGGCATCGCGCCTGGTCAGCCACACGTGGAGCCAATACCTGCCACAGATGCAGTTGGCTGGGCAGGTGGCCAGCCCGAGTCTGAGGTCTTCCCCGAACCAGGCAGCAACATTAGCAGCCACAGACGTGTCGACCATGAAGGTCAGATGACTTGTTTCCAAGGACACAATCCAAAGACCTGGGACAAGCCACCTCCTGCCTGGGCCTGTCCCCACCGTAGCCCTGGGGCCAGCCGGGCCAGCTGTTCAGTTACACATGGAAAGGGAAGAGTGAGTCTGGACCTTCTGGTGGCAAAATCCAACACAAACCCCCTGGGGCATGGGGGAGCCTGCTGAACTAGACACAGGATCCCCAGAACCCCCAAGTCCATAGTCTCCCCACTCCTTGCCCTCCTTTGCACGTACCCTCTGGCTTCTGTGTTGCCGTCTCCCAGGAAGCCTCTTCACCCTGGGTCTACTGGATAAGCCTGCAGGGCAGAAGGAATGGAGGGAGCCCGGCCACTGGCCAGCTCTTCCAGCCTTGGCGTCCTCACGTCTAACCAGGGGATAACACTGGCTTCGGCAGATAGCTGGGACGTGGTGCCGGCATGATGCAGATCACCTTGGAAGGGGCTCAGTGGACTTTAAATAAATGCTCAGAAGTGGCACGTGCTGCATGATATTAACAAGAATGGGCAGCACCTGCTGGGCACGGCGCCCGGAAGTGCTTCCCGCTCGGGTGAGCTGAGGGCAGGACGTGCCCTGATTGGGCGAGCTGGGGGGCGGTGCGGGACAGGGTGCTCGGCAGGTATTGTGGGAAGAGGGGAGCTGTGAGCAGAGGGTGGATCCTATAACTCAGAGACTCTGGAATTCTATTAATGAATTTGAATGATTTCATTCTCGAGAAGGAGAGACAATTCTTGACCATAATGATTGTGTCATAAGGAGGAAATCCAGCAATATCCACCTGAATCCATCCAGAAAAGAGTTGATGGAAATGTGTGGGCTCTCAACAAAGAGAAGAGAAAAGGAAGACAACATTTAAGTCTGGGAGATGATCTCTGTGACCCAAGTATGTAGGAGGTACTCAGGGAAAAATTGCCCAAAACATGAAAATTTCAATGCTATTATAATTATTTAGGAAAGATGTTATGCTTTAAAAATTCAGTTTATTGTATGCCAATCATACCTCCATAAAGCACTTGAAATTCAAAAAGTAAGATATTATTAGGGGCAGGCTTGGTGGCTCACGCCTGTAATTCTAGCACTTTGGGAGGCCGAGGTAGGAGGATTACTTGAGGCCAGGAGTTCAAGACCAGCCTGAGTAACATAGCAAGACCCCCTCTATACAAAACAATGGAACCAGTGACCAGATGTGGTGGCACACGCCTGTAGTCCTAGCTACTCGGGAGGCTGAGCAGAAGGATTGCTTGAGCCCAGGAGTTTGAGGTGCAGTGAGCTATGATGACACCTCTGCATTCCAGCCTGGGCGACAGAGCAAGATCTTGTGTCAAAAAAAGAAAGATATTATTAGAGCCCTGCCCCTTGTAATCTACATGTCTGTTCTCATTTACTTCTTCAGGAACAGGGAGGGAGGGCAGGTGTAACCCACGCCGGAGGGGCGGAGGCTCCTGGTGCTCAGGTGAATTGTTGGAGGCCCAACAGGCTCCAGCCCCGGTGAAGTTTCTGCAAATATCTGTGAGCCTCCTGTGGGCCGGATTGGGGGGGGGAAGTATCAGGGGAAAACTATGAGGATTCCGTTTGGGATTTGCTCCCAACTCACTGTGTAACTACGAGCTCCTGACTTTTCTCAGGGCCTCAATTTCTTCATCTGTAACATGGGACCAAGAAAAAGGGTCTCCAAGACCCTTTTCTGCTCTGGGAATCTGATGATGATTTGTGAATAGTTTTTCTCATTTCAAAAGCCTCTCTTTCCCACCTGAATATTGGAAAGACAGACCCATCCGCTTTTCCACGTGAAGTGGCACTTCTTTCCTTCTGATTAAAACTTTGGCATGAAATTAGCTTCCTCCTTCTCTCACTAAGGATTCTAAAGTTAGGAGTTTTCTAATCCCAATGTCTTGGCCGTTGAAGTGCTAGCAAATTATGTTTATATGAGTCAAAGGATATTTTGGCTTTAAGATGAAAAGGTTTGACTGTTTTTTTGTGTGTATGTGTGTGTTTTTAAGAAAAATGACGAATATCAGCCCTTAGAAAAATCAGCTCACTTCAAGACCTCCGTGGCATTATTGCCTCCTTTAATATTGCTGACAGTCTCTTGCAAATGTATCACAAGTTGGCATTTATTAGTGCAAGGCACAAGTAAGGGGCATGTTATTTGATTTGAATAACAGCTCGGAGCTACAGTTTGAGTCCAGAAATATATTAGTCAGAAACAATCTCATTTAATAACACAGAAACTAATAAAAGAAAAGTATTCCAACTGATTCAGAATTGAATTTATGAATATTGCTTTAGCAGGATTAATGATCAAAACCCCAACCTGTTTGTCACGTTGTAACTGACTTTTCCATTTAAATGCAAAACCAGAAGTCAATGAGTCCAAAAGATTGTATATTGCTTTGAAGAAAACCAGTTCATTTTACATGTAAGCTTCCAAATTGGCAATAAACTTTAATTACAGGGTCAGATAATCAAATTATAATCAAAGAGCCTCACATAAAAAGCTATGTTTGAAATTAATGAGACACAAGCCTGCCACTTGGTATCATCGCACCTCTGTAACGTGCTAACAGACATTTCATTTTCATTTAAAAGTCACCTTAAGGACTTTCTCCTCAATTTTCACTGTGTAGCTTAATTTGATTTAGAAAACATTTCATTCTTAGATCATACAGTCCTTCGGATTTTCATATTCAGCTCTACATTTGTCTCCTCCCCTCACCTTGGGGAGGTCTGCCTTAGAATCGATGATGGGATTTCCAAATTGGCATTACCCTAAACCCTTCCAACTGAGAGGCGAATATATGTCTCTCTGTGTTTGGAAGAACCTTCCACCTGGTGCCAGGTGGTATCTGACAGAGGCAGCAAATCACACCATAAGACCAAGTGGCCCAGAAAAATTTTGCCAGAGGAAAAAAAATGTGGATAACTTAGAAATAATTAAATTATTCTGAAATCAACAAATACATTGACAAGTGAATGGCACTGACACTTATACTTGCCTCGTGGTTTCATTAGATATGAGTAAGCAGAACACTAAGTTCTGCTTTAAAACCTGAGTTTTATCTTTAGAAGTGGTTTCATTGTCTTCTTAAGTGACAGCAGAAATTTTCGTTAGAATGACCAAGAGCCAGCTACTGGGCTTCCTCTTCCTGGCAAGCAGGTGGGCCGAGACCAAGTGAGAAGAGCAAGGAGCTTTGAAGCTCATAGAGAGGAATTTAAAATAGGCCGGGGGTGGTGGCTCATGCCTGTGATCCCAGCATTTTGGGAGGGCAAGGCAGGATGATCGTTTGAGGCCAGGATTTTGAGACCAGCCTGAGTAGCATAGTGAGACCCCGTGTCTACAAAAAATACAAAAATTAGCTGGGTGTGCTATCGAGTGCCTGTAGTCCGAGCTACTCGGTAGGCTTAGGCAGGAAGATCGCTTGAGCCCAGGAGTTCGAGGTTGCAGTGAGCTATGATGACACCACTACACTCTAATCCAGGAGACAGAGTAAGACTTTGTCCCCCCAAAATAAAATGGACTCTCTTCTGTCATTGGCATGCTTTCTTTTTCTAAAGATTAGACTTTTCTTTAGTTATTCCATAGTATAATATAAATGGGCTGCAGAGTATCTGATAGGGTTGCCAGATTAAAAAAAAATATCATTTTTTAGTATAAGTATATCCCAAATATTGCATGGGATATACTTATACAAAACATCCTTCCTTATTTATCTGAAATTCAAATTTAAGTGGACATCCTATATTTTTACTTGCTAAACTGGCAACCCTGGTCTGCAATAATGATGATAATAAATGCTCCTTTGAGTGTTCAGAGCTTTTCATGGTAATTAACTAAATGTTTCCAAACTTGCCAGATCACCTAATTATAAGAATAGGCTGGGCTGGGTGTGGTGGTTCAGACCTGTAATCCCAGCACTTTGGGGAGGCCAAGGCAGGACGATTGAGGCCAGCCTGGGAAACAGAGAGAGAACCTGTCTCTACAAAAAAAAAAAAAAAAAAAATTAAAAATTAGCCAGGTAGGCCAGGTGTGGTAGCTCACATCTGTAATCCTAGCACTTTGGAAGGCCTAGGTGGGAGGAGCAATTGAAGTCAGGAGTTTGAGACCAGCCTGAACAAGAGTGAGACCCCATCTCTACCAAAAATTAGTCAAAGGTGGCAGCATGTAACTGTAGTCCCAGTTACTTGGGAGGCTGACGTTGGAGCATCCCTTGAGCCAAGGAATTTGAAATTGCAGTCGGCTATGATGACACCACTGCACTCTATCCCAGGCAACAGAGAAAGACCTTCTCTTCATTAAAAAAAAAAAAAAAAATTAGCCAGGTGTGGTGGTGTGTACCTGTAGGTCTTGGGAGGCCAAGGCGGGAAAGATCACTTGAGCCCTGGAGTTTGAATTTACAGTGAGCTATGATAATGCCACTGTGCTCCAGCCTGGGTGACAGAGCAAGACCTTGTCTTCAAAAAAATAAATAAAAAATAAAAATAAATAAATGAAAAGAATCATCTTAGAACTTTTAAAAACTACAGATGCCCAGGCCCATCCTACAACGGCTGATTCAGGAAGCTCAGGATTTTACCTGGGAGTCTGTATTTTGACAAGTTTCCTAGGTGGCTCTTGGCATTGGAAGTGTCTGGAAAACACTGCTAATATCTCCCGTCTTGTCACTACCTTCTTGAGAAGCAGGTGGTGCTGCAGTATGGGAGGTGAGGCAACATCATTAACCTTCATTTCCATTTGGGGAAATCATGGCTTAGCAAAGTGCTCAGCCATATTCATGACCTTGGACCTACTGAAATGTCAGCCTCAATTTGCTGCGGAAAGTAAAACATCGTATGGCTTAGAGAGGGACAGGTGGAAGGTAACTGACCATGTGAGTTATTTCTATCACCGTAATTACCATCTTTGCTGTTTTGTCTGGCACGCTCAAGGGTCCTGCCGTGAGCTATTAAAGAATGGGGTACTGATCATCTCCGTCTTGGGTTTTTCATCTACAATAAGGAGAACCTCCGGCCTCAAGCTTTCTCCATGTTTTTTACCACTGGGAACAAAAAAAAAAAAAAAGGAGTGAGATGGACCAAAAGCCTATGAGAAATTCCATCTGGCAGGGGCAATGTGTGGAGGGTGGTGCTATGAAGGAGGGCAGCTCTGTCTCCCAGCTGTCGTGTTAGCCCTTGTCCCTCCATATCCCTTCAGGCCACAGAGACTCATGGAAGATGGGGGACAGGAAGGAAAACACAGAACCCCAAAGATGGTCATTTGCTCTCTCAGCACACCGCATGCACAGTAAAGGGAAACTGCAAAGATGTCAGTGTGATGAGAACACTCAACAAGAACAGAGAGGCCCTTGGGTGACGCCCATCCTCCTCTGCTCTGTGCAGTTACTGTCAGGGCAGGAACTGTGAGTTTAAAGTCAACCACTGCCCAGGCGCGGTGGCTCACGCCTGTAATCCTAGCACTGTAGGAGGCCAAGGCAGGAGGATTGCTTGAGGTCAAGAGCTCAAGACCAGCCTGAGCAAGAGCGAGACCCCGTCTCTACCCAAAATTGAACAAATTATCTGGGCTTGGTGGCGTTCACTTATAGTCCGTGCTACTTAGGAGGTTGAGGCTGGAGGATCCCTTGAGCCCAGGAGTTTGAAGTTGAGGTGAGCTATGAAGATGCCACTGCACTCTACCTGGGGCCACAGAGCGAGACTCCGTTTCAAAAAATAAATAAATTAAAAAGTCAACCAATCATCTCCTTCTCCTAAGAAGTGTTTACCTGGAGAAGTTGGAATCGGAGAAAAGAATGAGGTCTTGTTTCACCCTCCACGTTTCATGTTGCTCTGGTCAAATGCGCAGGGAAAAACATGGCAGGGAATTGTTCCTTCACAAGAAACTACAGCTTCTCGAAGGAGACCTGCTGTGGATCCCTCTTGTCCACCCCTTTTGGGTGTCTTCTTGCCATCCCACAACGCAGACAGTCACGCTTTCCTTCCATAGGTAAGTTGCCCTCTTTTGGAATGATCATTGGCCTGTCGGTTTTCACCCCATCTCCCCCTCATCTGCCACCATGACCATGACCTTGGGCAGCCCTTGTCTCTGCCTCAGCTTCCACTCAGGTTGGTTACACTTGGTGCTGAGGTTCTGGGATTCTCTGCTATAGTCTTCCCTTGTTTGGGGGGCTGGGGTGGGGTGCAGGGGAGAGACCGGTGAGAGAGTCAATTAGGCACACACTAAAATCAAAGAAACAAAATTCAATTTATCCTTTTCACCTCAAGCCATTACTTCCCACACTTCTCTTTCCAAAATTAGCCCAAAAATGACTTTCGCTGTGCAATCCTACCTCGTAAGATCTGCTTTTCACTATCCCTTGAGTTATTTGCACAATTCTATATGAACCTAATGACTGAAGGGATAACACGGACAAAGTTTCTGTTCCAAAGAAAGACATGTCCTCAAGCCTCCCCTAAGCCAGTGTGCTGAGTCCTTAGATCACACGTCTTATTTGAGAGGGGCCAGGATGTTTTCAAAGCCCTCCTGAGCATAGTCACCTCCGAGGAACCTAGCTCCGTCTTGTAAGACGTAAAGGACAGGGTGAAGTGCCTGTGGGAACGAACTGTGGACGGGGCCTGGGAGGAGGAAAAACAAAGCAGGAGTGATATTAATCACGGCAAGTGGTGGGGTTTGGCTGATGAAGGTGGTTTCAAATTATCCTCTCTTTTTCTTAATTTCCCGAGCCCTTGGTAATGCTCTATCAACTAGACACTTACCAGGTCAAGGACATGTTTTGCTGCCTGTTTTCCTGGAGGTATCCCAATCTAAATCACCTACAAGGTGAAGAATTTATCAAAAACCATTCTGAACGGCTCCGGTACCTCCAGCTGTGATGCTCTGCGGCACTCTCCTCATCGCCAAGGAACGCCTGGTTCCTTCTGGAAGGGTGACTACCCAGGGCCCCTGAAGTTAGTCTTGGTTTTCAGGTGTGATGTGAAATTCTAAGGTTGACTCTTCGATGGCAACTTGATACCGTCTGGCAGGCATTGAAGGTGCACGCCCTCTTTGACCCAGAATTGCCACAGGTAGGGGTTGACCTTAAGAAATCTCATCTGCACAAAGCTTGTAACTGTGAAAAATCAGTAATCATGTGTGGCATAAATAAATTATGGCATGTTCATATAAAAGAATACTCTGCAGTCATTCAAAATTACATAGAAGAATATGCATTGACATGAAAAAATGTTCATCTCCTATGTGTTTGCGAAAATTATAGTGCCATGTTTATGAAGACAAAATTACTGCAGGGCCACCTTAAACAGTTAACAGTGGTGCTTTTTGACTGATAGGATTATGTCTGACTTAGATATTTTTATTTGTTTTTGTCTTGTTTACCAAGTTTTTTGCAGAAAGCAAATAGTTATTAATAAATAGTTATTATTAACTATTATAATAACAGTTATTATTACTTTTAAAATTAAGAGCAAGCTAATTACACTTTTGAGAAAAAAAATATAACAGGACAAAAATCTTACTGGCCTTAATGGAACTTCCATTTTGTCATGAGTCAAAGGATTCTATGTTCACTGTGTTTCTAAGTTGTCCCAAACTGCATTCACTGGTCTTGCCTTGGTCTTTCTTTCTCTTTCTCTACTCACGTGGAAATAGTCCAGCTGACAAGAGGAAGTAGCACAAATACTCTCTAATGAGTAAATTATGGGATGTATTCAGACCTAACTTAATGTGTTTAATGCAGACACAGTAATACCAGACACATAGTAGGCGCTAATTAAATGTTTGTTGAATGAATGAAAAATGCAATTTTGGTATTTTAAGGGCTTTTATTTGTTCCATTGTTAAAATAGGAAAAAAAATGTGGTTCAATAAAACCCATTTAATTCAATTCGTAACAAACAGTGGTTTAAAATAGAAGTTCCAAACCAATTTTGGCTAAAAGGGGTCTAGTCTATTCTGAACAGCTGCTGTTGTAGACACAGTCTGAAATAAATAACTTCCAGCGTAGTTCCAAGTCTGCGTTGAATAAACAGCACAGATAGAGGGAAGGGCTTGATTAGCATTGACTGCAATGAGCCTGTGCGGCTCAGAGGCGGGACTGTTGCTCGCAGAGAAATCTAGCAGCGATGGTCCTTCCTCAGGCTGTAGATGGAGCCATAACATTACTAAATACCATCCCAGCGTGCGCGTTGGGGGTTTTGTGCTGTAAAAGCCAGATGTTTGGAAGTTTCCCGGCTTTAGTTTCTGAGTGTGAACAACCAGAAAGCTCAGACGTTTTTCTTTTCTCGATATTGACTGGGACTGTGGAAGCCAAGAGGCTCACTGGGGTGGCTCCAGCTTTCATTCTCCCAGCAATAATCACCTCCTCTCACCTTCTTCTCTGACAATCTCTCTGCTGGAGGGCATCCTGAGGCTGCCGGTCCTGCCTCGGCAGGTGAATTCATTTAGAAAATCAGACCCCAATCCGACTCTTCTTTGCATTCTTTTTTGCCTTCTTTTCACAAGAGCCACTCACAGGCCAGGAGCCTGGGACTCACCTGACTTCCTGGGCCAGAGGGAAGTTCAGGGTGGGTTTTCACGCCAGGGCTCGAACATCTGTTCTTTCTCCCCCTTTCTGTGAGGTCCCAGCTCTAGCTTCCCCTCCTCTCTTCTCTTCCTGCCCCTGTCCTTTCTACCCTCTTCTCCTCCTCCCCTCTCTCCGCACACACAGGTCCTCATGGCCAGAGTCTTGAGACAAAAGCATTTCCATATTCATCTCACCATGTCTTCCCACTGGCCTGTGTGTGATGTCTTATCCTGCCACTCTTTCCTCCAAAATATTCCATGACTCCCTCCCTGCTCTCATGGGGAAGTCCAGCTTCCTTGGGCTGACATTCCAAGGGTATAGATCTCCCTGTCCCTTCCCCTGCCCGAATGTCCTCAGCACAGGCTATCCCAGTGCTTCGTGCCTTGAGTCACATTCTCCACCTCTCTCACGCTGACTTCTTTCCTTGCCTCCACTGAGAATTTTTTTCTCCCTCCAGTGGAAGGACTTCATGATGGTGCTACAGCCCTACTAGGTTCATTGCCCACTGCTCAAGAGGAAGCCAACGCACTGAGACAACAGGGGTTACAGCAGAGAAAGAATTTAATATCGCGGCACCATGCAAGGAGACGGGAAGAAGTTCTCAAATCCATCTCCCTGAGAAATTTGGGAGAAGGGGTTTTTAAAGATAGTTTGGCAGGCAAAGGGCTAGGCAGTTTGGCCTGCTGATTGGCTGTGGTCAGGGCAGAACAGTAGGGATGTAGAAATTGTCTTCTTTACTGAGTCTGTTCTTGGGTGAGGGGTGCAGGACCAGTTGAGTCAGTTCCTTGGTATGGGCCACTGGTCTGGGTGGATCAGCCATTCCACAGGAATGCAGGGCCTGGAAGATATCTCAAAAACTAGCCTTAGTTTTCACGAGGGTCATGTTATCTAGGGGACCAATGAAGAAAGCTAAGAATCTTTATGACCACCAGCTGTGTTACTGCTGAGTGGGAAGCAATTATAGGAAAGCAAGCTAGGGAATAATGGCTGGTCATATATATATATATATATATTTCCCCTACCACGGTTCCCACTTTATGACCCTTTATTAATTTTATAAAGCGTGGTTCCAATGGCATATTCCATATTCGCCTTGGATTTTGGCTTCCTGGGTGCATGTCTGTTATCAGATAACCATTTGAAGGGTTTCCATGTACTTTCTTGTACACTGAGGTCTTTCCCATTCATTCAGTACACTCTTCCTAGTACGCCATTGCAAGAGAAGGGAGGGGTATGTGTCGAGGACAAAGGGTTCTCTTCCCTGGCATTGGAGCTGCCAGAGTGAGTCCTCATGCCCTTTGGGGAGTGGGGAAGTTCCTGGCAAAAACAAGAGCTGTAGGTGACAATGTGCTGTGAAAGAGGATGTCTTCCCCTCCCTGAGGTGAGAAGGCAGGTCCTCAGGCTGGGTGGGGAGAGGGCAGAGGGAGAGGTGAAGAAAAGGAGAGAGTATAGGGCTGGTGGGTCCTTGAGAAGGTGCTCTGTCCTGCGCCCCATAGACGTAACCCAGTGGGTCAGGAAACCACTGATCCTCAAACAGCGTTGTTGGATCTGAAAGCGAGAGCCCCTGAGATTTGCTTCCTGGGAAGAGCTTGGAAACGTGAACAGAGTCTAGAGGCAATGCAGCGACAGGATGGGTCTGGGTACAAGAGGCCTTAGACTGCCTTGCAGAGTTTCCAGTCTCCCCTGGTGGCACAGAGGGACTCCGGGACACATGGTGTCAGGTCTTGTAGCAGAGGCAGTAGCCTCCCCCGGCCATGGCCCTTGGGGTATACTTTGTCCACGACCAGCTGGCGGCACCCAGGTCTCTTTGCCAAAGGGATTTCTCTGGTTGCCAAAGCCAGTGCTGCCCATGCATGTGGCAGGCCAGAGTGTTGGGAAATTGATGCCCCAGCAGCCCTAACCTAGCGACTGGTGTCTGTATACCCCAGCTCCCTGGCCTGGCGTGTGGGATAGCTCTGAGATGCATGCATGTTCAACACTGTTTTCCAGGCCTCCCCCGAGAGATGAAGCTCCGGCTGCCCACAGGTAACTTGCTAGATAACACACTGTTGGCTTCCCTTGTCTGTCTCACACCCTACACTCTACCGGTTTGGGGATCACTTCCAAATAAACTAGCTTGTGTTCTAACACTAATACAAATTCAAAGACGCTCTTGGAAAGGAACAGAGCATGGCGTGGTGGGAACCCACGGGGACTGACGACAGGGTGGGAGTAGAGCTCTCCCCACTGGTTTCCTCGCAGACAGATAGTAACTGGGACCAGCTGCACTCCCTTTCCCAGAGCTTGCATCTCACAAGCCCACCCTCCCCTCAAAAAGTTCTTCAGAACAATCAGGAGAAAGGGAATGGGGGGGTGCGGGGGACTTGTGCTTTAAATTAATTTGTTGAAAGAAAAAGATTTCACCTTTTTCATCTGATTTTGTGGGTGTGTCCTCCATCTATGTCCCTCTCCTCTTTCTCTTTTAGCTGCTCGAGGGCAGGGAATGGGCCTTGCCCAGTCTGTGGCCTCCATGCACTAGTATCTCCCAAGAAGTGGCTTGTTAAGCCATTCAGTCCACCTGGCCATGTGACAAGGGATGGTGATGGCCTTATGGAGCTGACAATGGCCCCCAGGTGACAGCCAACAAGGAAGTGGGACCTCACCCTGCAATGGCAAAGAAATGAATTCTGCCAACAACCTGAATGAGCTTGTAAGTGGGTTTTTCCCAAAGTCTTCGGATAAGAACTCAGGCCAGTCAACACCTTGCTTTTGGCATTGGGAGACCCTGAGCAGAGGAACCAGGCAAGTCCACTCAAAACTGGCCTACAGAATGGTGAGATAATAAATTAGGGCTGTTTTAAGCCACTAAGTTCAGATTAATTTGTTATAGCAGCAACAGGAAACTAATACATAGATGGTAAGGGCCAGTGAGGCCACTGTTTGTGGCAACTTTGATTAAAATATTGAAAGGTAAGCTCTATAGAATTGCCCTTTCTGTTTCTGTCCACCTACAAGGCATGTCAGTCAGTCTTGGAGAACTTTCTATCAGGATGACTTAAGAATTGTGAATGAATGAAGAAAGCTGATTCCTTTTGTATCTTAAGGGAATATGTAGAAGGCTATGTAGCCAGGGTGGCTTTGGCATGATCTGGAGGTGAGGTGGGGATGAGGTGACCTCTGGAATGGCCTTTACATCACAGAGTTGAGCTCTTTGCCCCCTTGATTGACTGCCCTGTGGCTTTTGGCAGTTGGAGACCCTGGGATCTGTCAGGAAGCCAGGTTGTGTCGCCGTACATGACATCCCACGAGCACATTTGACACTGCTCTGTTCAGGTGGTATGACGGGGCACCAGGGTTTAGCTTCAGGTTTACCAAAGCACTTTTGCTCCTCTTCATCCAAGCAAAGGATACTTGAAACTCAGGGTTGGAATTTGCTTCTCCTCCTCAATTAAACTTTTATGTTTCAATAGACTTCAAGCTCATGGTAGCTACAGCTGCCAACTGGAGCTGTTCATATGTGTCCTGAGGGTTGTGGTAGGGACAGGAGTTCACACTTTGATCTCTACGATGAGCGTAAATAGCACTTTTCAGTCCCCCAAATGGAGGAAGTGGGCACTGGTTTCCTGCCTTAATCACAGAGCTCTATGGAATCTACTTCTTGTCTGGAAGGGGAAGCCCTTGTACTCTGGCTTGACTTTCATGTCTCTCGCTGGTCGATATAGAAAGACGGCAAACTGGGAAAGTGACCAAATGTTCTCATTTCTAGTATAGAAAATTTCAAACACATATAAAAGCAGAGAGCATGGGCCAAGGAACTCCCAGGTACCCAACACTCAGCTTCAGTAATGATCAGCTCACAGCCGGTCCTGTTCATCTGTATCCGTACCTACTCCCCTACCTTCTGTGTTACTCTAAAGCAAATCCAAGACATCACATTATTTCATCCACAAATATTAAGTAAACATGCATCAATCTTATATTAATAACTAGAAATAAAAAAATTACCTGACTTATTCTGAAACTCTATACCCCATACCGTCTAGGAGAAGCACCAGAACAGGCTGGAAATAAAATGTAACTCTTATTCTTTGGGGGATTTGGAAGAAATGTGTTCTCTACCCACAGTTGTTAACGATGTTTATTCCAAGGGAAAGACTCTCACAGTGGGCTGTACCGGGGGCAGGGGATTGGGGAATACGGTGAACCTAGTATGCCAAATCCCTTAGTAAGTACAGGGGAAATGATTTTGAATTATGTCTCAGGAGTTCACCAACCTCTCTCGCCTAATCAAACAATGGGAAGTTTTAGGATTCCCGTGGGTACAGCGTGCCATCGCCCTCACTGAATTGTGCTCATTAAATGTCTGTTGGACTCACAGCCCTACCTTCTGTTGCCTACTGGGATCTCTCTTTGACTTCATCTCAGGCATGAATTTTACTCCTGCCTTGTTCATTTGGATTAGAAGCCCCAGGACATTCAACTGGGCGTACATGTTCCTTTCCTTTCTTGAAACAATACAAATGTTTTGGAGGAATTCTGGGCTGCATTAGATGATCAATTTCAGTTTCCATGTAAGACATGTGGAAAGGCTCACCTCGCCTTACAGCTGACTCCCTGAGATGGTCTGGCTCACAGCTGATCTCTGCAGAGTGGAAAAGACCTTCCTGGCAGCTGGCATTCAAGCACACTTCCTGCCCTTGTCCTGCACCGAACTCAGCACAAGTCAAAACTCACAGGAGCGCGACCTTGACTAAGGGTCTGGGCCATGGAAACTTTTAGGTCTGGGGTTTCCTCCTCCTCACAGAGGCTGGTGCTCACAAAACCCTACAAAGTGAGTCAGGACTGAGCTTGGGAGGTAGGGACAGGGATGGCACAAGTGCTTTCTTCTTGTTTTCTTTGGCGGAGAGAGAAAGACCACAATGAGTATGTGTTGTATTTGGCCTAGGTGCTTCCTGTGGCCTCCTTGGGTTAATGGAGAAAAGCTATTAAATGCTGTCTACCAGGCAAACTCTGTTTTCCTTGCAAATACAAATGTAAATGACTCTTGCACAGACAGCTTTAATGGCTGAGTAAACATTTGACCTTCTGTAAGATTCCAGAATTGAGGTGTTGGCATCAGTAGAAACCATGCATATGACAAGTTAAGAGGTGACAAGTGAAGACAGACGAGATCCTTTGCACAAGAGGGGAGTCGCAGGGTGGGGAGCTGGACAATTTGCTGTCTGCCTTCGAGGCTCATGTGTGCGCCTTTTGACCTGGGCATGAGGGTTAGCTGCAGAAGCAGCCTGCAGTGGAGAGATCTGAAAGGAAAGATACTTCAGGTGGAAGGAAAGACTAGCTCGGTGGAAGCGGATCCTACTCTTTGGAAAGGAGGGCTAAGAGGTTTTGAGAGTGAAGAGAAAGCGGAAGGAAGGGACTGAAGGCTGTTTGGGTGTTTTCCCAGAGACTACTACTCAGTTGCACTGGGTGGTTGTATCATGATACTCACCGACTGTGATACTGATGGAAGCCCGACACCTGAGGTGGCCCAGATATGTAGTTGGGTTGCGGACACTCTGATGGCTTGCCCTTCACGAAGAAGAGAGGAGAAAGCAAAGTGTCTCCCTGGGAGACTATGGAATGGTTTTCGCTAAGAAATGAACTGTGGCTTTTGGCTGGAAGAGTAGACCCCACTTTCCTTCTTGATGAAGAGTGGGGCATGGGTCAGCTGCCTCTCATCCACCTCCTGGACCTGGGTCCAGGACCATCCAGCATCTTCCCAGCAACACGGGAGACTAGGCCCTGCAGGGAACCCCTGATCCTCTGCAGCCGGCTTGCCCAGCCTGTGTTGAGCATTGCATGGATGGAGCCTGCTATGCTGAGACATGGTGCGCCATGCAGACAGGAAGGGGAGGTGTGGGAGTAGAGCAATGAGGGACCAAGGCACATGTCAGCAAGTCCTCCATCCCTTCAGTCCTGGGGACTTGGCGGGCCAGCTAGAGTTTCCTGGCATTTGGTTCTGAAGTAGGTAAGGCCAGCTGGCTCCAGAAAGTTTTGTAAAGCTTATGTCAGACTGCGTCTTGGGGTCTTGTTTGCTGCCTGGGAGGTGACAGTGCTGGCTGGCTGAGTCCCAGCAGTACCCTTGGGAGCCCTTGTGGAGGTGCTGGACTCTGATAGGATCTTTCAAGCCAGTAAAGAGCCGGGACAGAGGTAGAGCTGGGGATGGAGAGCGGAGTGGGTTTAACAGCCAGAGCTGGGCTCCAGGGTGTCCGCTAGTCATCAGCCCTTGCAGGAAAGAATTCTCACTGACCTGGAGGACAGACAGGGAGTGTTCCTTCTTTCCCTCCCACTGTGAAATGTTCTGCATGAACCTTAGGCCCTCCCTAGGGGAGCTTTTCCATATGGGGTGTGAGACATGCTTTGAAAAGGCATTCATGACCCAGCACCCCCTACAAAGCCTTCTTCTCTGGAAACAAAAAATGCTCTAAAGCCCAAATTTCATGCAAGCACTTAAGAAGGCAGTCTTTCTGCCTCTTTGCATTAATATCATTTTAACACCTTCCATTCCAAGCCTGGCTTTTGGGAAGGGAGCTTGGGGTTTGCCTCTGAAGCCACACAGCTGTTTCCTGTGATGTTTTTGCACACTTGAGGCCCATTGCTTGGGGCTTAAGGGTCATTTGCACTTGAGGGTTCTTCTCTTTTGGAGCAAAGGGATCTTTTCCCAAAGGCCTCCCAATTCCTCTAATGCTATCGGGAATGACAACACCTAAGGCAACCAACGGTGAATCAAACAGCATCCCCAGCCAGCGTAAGCAGCAGCTGTCTGCCTTCTCTATCCTGAGAGATCAACATCCACTAGTTCTGAGAGTGGCTGACCTCCACTCAATGCTTATCACGCGTCATGCATGCTTCTAAGTGCTTAGCATGTCATATCTCATTTAACCCTCATAGCAATAACCACTTGAGGTACTATTACATATGTTCCTGTTCTGCAGAGGAAGAAACTGAGGCTTAGAGAGACTGTAACACACACAGGGCTGTGCTGCAAGGGAGCAGAGATTCCAACCCAGGCTCTTCTTGCTTCTCTCCCTACCTAGGCAAACTTTGGTTTTGTTCTGTGGACTCCGGAGCTAAGTGTCGTCTGGGGAGGGATATCAGTGGGCAGATGGGGAGGGTGTAGGGCTCAAGGGTACTCGGGGAGGGGGCGGTAGAACTAGATTCTGCCTGCAAGGCCCTTGGGGCTCTGGAACCAAAGAACTCAGAACAAGCCACATCACAGCTGTGCGTGTGTCCATAATTTCCCACTGTTAACACCCCCTGGACCCCCCACTGACCTACCTCTAGCAATGACGTACATGGTGGCTCTGAGCATCTTCACCCAGCATTCGCTCTGTGCCAGGCCCAGATCTCAGGGCTGAGCCTAGAGATGAAAAAGACACAGCCCTGACTACTGGTGATGCCAAGACCTGTGCACAGGTGATTAAATCCTGCTTGTGATGGGAGGGAAAGAAGGGTTGGGGTAAAATGTGCTTCAGTTGCTGCTGAAGCCAAGGGCAAATCTGACCAGGCTCATCAAACTTTAACCTGCCTCACCTGCTTTTAGCAATCCTTAAAAATAGCTAACCATCCCAATGTCATGCCGCTAAGCAATATATCACCCGATTCCCATTAGCTTCCCAGTAGATAATATCTCTGGCTGTGGGTTATGATGGTAACAGTTGCCCAAGTCATTTTTTAGGAATTTAGAGTCAGCTGCTTGTCCAGTTCAAACGAGCTGAGACTACCGACCCATCAACGGGGCCTGCGCCAATTGCCCAGGTTAACCTTTCGACGTCAGAGGGCTGCGAGCTGCTCCCTCAGAGCAGATTAACACCATGTTTTGAACCTGAATCCTGCAAAGAGCCACGAAGATGGACTTTGCTTGCACAAATGACTGATTGTACCTCACTTTTTCTCATCTCCAATTACCTTTCCCCATGCCTCAGACCCTTCTTTATCCCATAAATATCCCAAAACCCCATCTTTGGGGAGGCAGATTTGAGACCTGTTCTCCTGTCTCCTTGCTTGGCTGCCACGTGAATAAACCCTTTCTCTGCTACAAAACTCACCATCTCAATGATGGCTGAGCCATGTGATAGATGCTATACTTTAACATTTTGATATTTTATTCATTATGTATTTTTTGCATTAATTTTTATTTTTAAAATATTGCATTAAAACAATATAACTTATCTTGATTGTTGAGTTTTGAGGCACACCCTGAAATGTTGTGCCTTACTTGTCTCACCCTAATCCTGGCCCAGCAGGGAGGGCTTGAGACCTTTATTTGGCTGTAAAGAAAAGAGTGATCCATGAGCCAGTGGTTCATGGAGAAGGGCAGATACCTGGGTGATAGACACCCTTGCAGAATACCTTCAGGGACCCTGCATCACCACTGACAAAATATGTCTCTCCTCCTGCCCATTAGCACCCCCAGCTGGGGACAAGCCCCATCTTCACACGTCACTGCAGGCAGCGATTCTGGGGCCTCACTGGGACTCTGGACCCAGATGGTGGGCACAGAGCCAAGGTGCCCACTGGTCCAAGAGGGAAATGTTTGGGGGGCAGCAAGATGATTTGATTTTGTCTCAATGATAACTTTCTTTGGATCTCTCTCCCTGACTTCACTGCACATTTCAAAACAACACCCTTTTATGAACAAGCACTAGGACATCGAATACTTCCACACCCTATGCTAGAAGTGCTTCAGGCTGTATCATTCTTTTTCTTTTAAAGGGTTCCATGTAAAATCGGATGTTAACTTTCTCTGAATAAACCCATGTGGAAGGGCTTTTTTTCCCCTTTAATAACACCAGTGACAATCAGAGCAGGTGGGAAGAATATGTGTCCCTTACCAAACAGAGCACAATAGTTTAGAAGAAAAACACTAAGTTGTTACATATGTAACAAACAGTTCTTATTTATTAATGGTGAGAAAAATGAATAACAAAGCTTTGAGGGAAACTACAACAAGAAATATATTAGCAAGAAGAATGATTTATTTCTTTGAATGAGGTCTATTTCTTTTATGTTTTTTTAGATGCAATTATACATTTTTCCCATTTTTTTATTTCAGCATATTATGGGGGTACAAATGTTAAGGTTACGTATATTGCCCATGCCCCTTCCCCGCTCGAGTCAGAGCTTCAAGCGTGACCATCCCCCAAACGTTGCACATCTCACTCATTATGTTTGTATATACCCATCCCCTCCTCCCCCCTCCCCCCACCAAAACTCAATAAATGTTATTCCTATATGTCCACTTAGGTGTTGATCCATTAATACCAATTTGCTGGTGAGTACATGTGGTGTTTGTTTTTCCATTCTTGAGATACTTCACTTAGTAGAATGGGTTCCAGCTCTATCCAGGAATATACAAGAGGTGCTATATCACCATTGTTTCTTAAAGCTGAATAGTACTCCATGGTATACATATATCACATTTTATTAATCCACTCATGTATTGATGGGCACCTGGGTTGTTTCCACACCTTTGCGATTGTGAACTGTGCTGCTATAAACATTCGA
>VSMD01013693.1:0-15981 GCA_008750895.1 Mirza zaza | reverse complement strand
AACCACAATGACACGTCACTGCACACCGACCAGAATGGCTAAAATTGAAACAAAACAAAACAAAACAAAAAAACGGTGAGAACCCCAAGTGCTGGTGAGGATGCAGAGAAACTGGATTTCTCATTCATTGCTGGTGGGAATTGAAGTGTGCCTGGTGGCACGGACTCTCTGGAAGACTTCCCAAAGTTCTCACAAACTTACAAAAGTTCTCACAAAACTGAACATGCAATTACCATATGACCCGACCTTTGCTCTCTGGGGCATTTATCCCAGAGAAAGGAGACTCATGTTCACACAGAGCCTGGGCATCACTGCTTACAGCAGTTTTATTCGTAACAGCCCGAAACTGGCAACAGCCCAGATGTGCCCCTGCAGGGGAATGGCCAAGCAGACTGTGGCACGTCCACAGAGTGGAATACCACGCGGCCACGAAAAGCCACGAACGATCCGTACATGCAACAATCTGGGTGGGTTTCATGGGAATTCCGCCGAGCGAAAAAGCAAATCCCAAAAGTTACCGACTGTATGATTCCATGTAGAGAGACAGCATCCTTGAAGTGACAAGATGAGAGACAGACGGAGAGAGAATGGGGATTAGCAGGCTTCCGGGGCTGCACTGTGGCCGCGAAACGGTGGCATGAGGGACCCTGTGCTGACGGACACAGACCACATCTCAGCCCCGGTGGCGGACGCCACATGGAGCTGCACGCATGAAGAAATTGCACAGGACACACACACACACGCACACGCACATGCAAATGGGTGCATGCTACAAGGCTGATCGAGCCTATCCATGTCCACCTCCCGGTGGTCCTATTGTCCTACAGTTCTGCAGGCGTTACCACCGGGGGAACTGTCCCCCAGTGCGGGACGCCAGGCTCTCGTGCACGGCTGCCACCCAAGCCCGCAGCATGCGCCACTCCGGACACGTGCTGCCCCACCCTGAACAAAAGGCTCCACGTGTATTTATTTGGCAAGTGTCCCAGGACAGGTCCTGTGCTGGATGCTGCCCAGAAGGGGTGCGTGTGCTGGCCGGGACTTAGCAGGGGCTCTGGTAGGATGGCGGCCTCTTCTCCGGCTGGCCTGCAGGGGGCAGCCTGGCCATGCAGTGCCCCGGCTCTGCAGAGGCTGCTGGGCTGGGCTCAGCTTCCCCGGCCTGGGGGTGGGAGCCCTGGGGTTCCTGTTCTCTCTCTCTCTCTCACACACACACACACACACACACACACACACACACGCACGCCCCGCGGCCCATGAGCTCATTCTGCCCACGGCTGGCAGTCTGGGTGGGATCACTGCTGCTTGAGCTCTTTGTCCGGCTCTGTTTCAAATGACTCATGAGTGGCTCTTGCCTTCGCCCCCAGGGAGACCCCCTTCCTGGCCGCGCACACCTTCCCAAGGAGGCAGCGTTTCTAGTAAGCGGGCCCTTGCCCGCTCCGCCCAGACCACCCCAGAGAGCAGCCCCCCCCCCCCCGATCGGGGAGCAGGGAGCCCCCACCCCGTCCCCAGGCACTCTGTCCTCCAGGACGTCCAGGCCCGGAGGCCAGCTCTCTCGTTCTCTGTCTCTCCGCGTCTCTGCCTCTCTCTCTCTCTGTCTCACGTTCTCTCTTTCATTCTCTCACCCTGTCTCTTTCAGACACGCTTTTATTCTCTCTGCCTCTCTCTCATTCATCATCTCTCTCATTCTCTCTCATTCTCTCTCCATCTGACTCTGTCTTGTGGTGCAGGGGACGGAAACAGCCGTGTCGGGAGTGAGGAGGGGTGGGAGTCCCTCCGATCCTGGAGCCCAGCCCGGCTGCGGTGCAAGGCGGGGGGCTGCAGGGCGCCCCGCGCAGGGGCTCTGCTCAGTTCCCTGAGGGCCCTGCACCCAGAGCTTTCCGATCTCCCCTCGAGGCCTCAGGGGACAAGCCGCACGGAGAGTGGAGTGACCTCCAGGACGTGAGGGCTGGTTCCGTGTGACAGGGGCACCTGGCTCTGCAGAGGGGCCCCAGCACCAGGAGTGCACGAGCCCAGAGCCCCCCCGAGTCCCACTTGGCCCCCACCAGCCCAGTTCTGAAAGAGACGTGGGGCGGCCGGGCCTGGGAGGTGGGCACCCACGATGGATGTTGAGGAGCTTGTGCAATCTGCGGAGTCCCGGCCATCACCGCCCCCACCTTCCTCACATCGGGCCGGCCCGGCGGTCTGCGGGCAGGGGTCTCCACCAGGCTGGACGTCCGTGCTCCCTCCCTGTGGTGGGGCCCCTTCCGGAGCCCATGCCCCTGGGAGAGCCTCTCGAGCCCTGGGTGTGCAGGGCCTGGCCTCAACCGCTCCCGCTCCGCCTCGCGCCCCCGGGCTGCCGCCAGCTGCCGCGCGTGTCCATCCAGCTACCCGTCTGGAGCTGGGGGAGCAGCCGCTGGACGGGCTCTCGGGCCGCCACAGATTGCCTGACCCCCACAAGGCCCTGCCCCGACTGCAGCCACTTCCCCAGAATCGGTGTCGGCTCAGAGCAAGCGCCTGTAGTCCCTGGAAGGGTCCCATCAGTTCCTTTTCCCCAGTGCACGGTTACCCCGGAGAAAGGCTGGGAGGAAGATTAACAGGGCCGGGTTTTGGCCGAGTGGCAGGGTCCTTCCTCAAGGGGACCTGGCCTCCCCTGCATTTAAGGGGTTCTGCAAAATAGCTCAAGCCTGGGAACTGACCGAGGGGCCTCGACTCTTTTTGTTACTCGAGACAGACTTTGTCGACATGGCCAGGGAGCCAGTGACGGCTTGTCCTGCCCACCCGCCTGCCTCCCCTTCCCTGGACGGCTTCTCAGGCCCGGTGGCTGTGCTTGGGGACAATGCACCATCCCCAACAGAAACACGGGGCCACTGTACCATCAGCCAGAGCAAGAAAAGTCTCCCTGCCTGGAAAGGGGTTCCCTCCCACGCTGTGCCCAAGCTTGTCCAGATGCGGCTCCCCTGGGAAAGTCAGGAGGTGGGGACAGGCGTTTGCCCCCTGAGCTTGCCACGTGCCCTTGGGTGGGTGCATCCTGCCATTCGGGATGGGTGGCCGTCCCAGACCGTCCAGTGTGTCTCTGGTGTTACCCTGCACTGGGCACTTGGCCCCGCCACCCACATGCCCGGGGGCCACCAGGCTTTCTGACAGCTCCCGACTGGACCCGGGCCAGGGCTTCAAGTGGGGGTGGGCGGGGCCCCTGGGCCAGCCCACGGCTCCCCCTCCTCCCAGGAAAAAGCAGGACGATGGATCCCTGAGTCTACCAAGGGCGGCTCGTCCTTGTCCGGCCCCTCTTCACCAAACTGGACCCAGGAGTCCAGTGCTGGGACCGGAGCCCCCTGCTTCTCGGCGGCCAGCGGCTGCCTCCTTCCTGGGACGTGCTGAGCCGAGCGGCGACGCCGTCGCTCCCAGTGGAAGGCAGCTCTGTGCCGCCTGCCGCGCCTTCCGACACACACGCTTACAAGCTCACACATCGTTTTTCTTGGAGGCGACCTCCATGCCTTTAAACGTGTCATCGCTCTGGGGCTCCTGGCCCCCGTCTCCCCCAACCTCCGCCGCCTCTCACTTCCCGGGTGCTGGACCCCGGCCTCGGGGGAGGCACCGAAGCCCACAGTCGTGGGGCGGGCGGGCCTCCCCGGAAGCCCCCACGGCCTAGGGGGGCTGGGCTGCCTTCCGCGCCAGCCCTCTGTGTGGGGGTGGGGGGCGGTGGCCCAGCGGGATGTGAGCAGAAGAGGACAAAGGGGACCCCCTCCCAACAGGGGGGTGTCCCAGGAGTGGTCATGCCCAATGGCACAGCAGAATCACAGGCTGGGGGACCCTAGTGTGACGTGACAGCTGAGAAAGAAGCCACCGCACACTGCAGCTGGGTGGGTCTCAGATGGGGAAACCGAGGCCCAGAGAGGAAGTGATCTGCCCAGGCCCTTTCTCCTCCTCCCCCACACCCGCCATGCTCACCTGGCGGGACAGCGTGTGCTCCCGGTGGGTGGCCACCTGGCCAGGCCTTCCCAGAGAGGCAGGGCAGGCCACCTCACAGAGCGACCCGACCAGCGTGGGGGGAGTTTTCTGTTCTGCTTTCTGCTTCGTTTTGCCTGAGGACCCTTCATTTTGCCTCTGTCCTGCGCCAGGTCGCTGAAGGATGACAGTCACGGCTGAGGTGACAGCCCAGCCTTCCAGAGGTGCTCTCTCAGGCCCCCAGGCCCCCAGTCACTGTGCCAGCACCAGCCCCTCCTAGTTGAGAGGGCGCTGGCTGGCAGGAAGGCCTTCCCTCCCGGGAGCCGAGCTCGCCCTGCAGGCCCAGGTCTCGGGGACACTGCGGCACCCGGCCTGCCTGGCCACGAGACCTCACAGTGTCCTCGGTGCCGGCAGCCCTTGTCCTGTGCGGCGGGCGGCTGTCCTGCACTGACGGGGTCTCCAGCGCGGCAACCGCAGCTCAGCCCAGCCGGGCGGCGAGCCCCGTTCTGCTCACCCTTGCTGCGTGGCCACTACGCGGGTGGCGCCCTGTCTAAGTGCCACCCCCCAGGGCTGTCTGGGAATGTGTGCATCTTTGTGTTTTAACTCGGTCTTTGGATTCTCTGACCCTCTTGCCCACCGGGCGGCCCTGGGTGCTCAGCCGCAGCGGGTTGAGTCACGGGGCAGGTTCTCTGCGCTCCCAGCCACGCTGGGCCCGCACCTTCCTCCAGAAGTCCCCGTGGTCCTGACTGTCATCCCCAGCGAGAGCGTGGGCTCCGGGAAGGAGGTTCCCCGCCAGTTGGTCTGGCAGTGACTCCGGCCACTAGCTTCCCTCGCGCGATTTAAGAACGGAGAGACCACAGAGGCCCCCAAAGGTCGAGCGCCTCACCCCGCACCCCCGCGGGCCGGGTCGCCTCGTGCCCAGGCCCCTGGCGGCTAAGCGCCCGCCGGGAGGAGCGCCTCTCCGGCCCCGGTCACCGCTCACCGACGCGGTCAGACTGCGCAAAGGGGCGTGGGCATCACCTGCCGGCGCTGCAGCCTGCCCGGCCGTCCCGCGCCCCAGCTCGGGTCCCCCGGCACCACCCTCGCGCGTCCTGGCCTGGAGCCACGCCAGCTGCAAGCCGGGCCGCCCGCCTCGCCTGGCCCGCGCCCCCACGGCCGCCCCCGCTCCCTGCAGCTCCGCAACGCTCCCGCCTCTTCCCGGTCCTCCGCCCCTCCCCGGCCCGGCCGCTCGGGCTGTCGCGGCGCCAGCGCGCCCGCCGTCCCCGCAGCGGGCGGGGCGCACGCGGCCCGACCCCTCCCGGCGGCGGCGGCGGCCCGGGCGGCCGGGAGGCGGCGCGGCGGGGCGGGGCGGGCGCGGCTCGGGTTTCGGCCCGCCCCCGGCGCCGACGTGCGCCCCTCCCTCCGGCCCCGCCCCGCCCGGCCCCGCCCCTGCCGGGCGCGAGGCGGGGCCGGGCCCAGCTGGCCGGCGCCCCGCCCCCGGGCCGCGGCTGCGGGCGCTATAAGAGGGCGGCGGCCGCGGCGCGCCCTGCGCGGAGCCGGGAGCGCGATGGTGAGCCGCCGCGGCGCGGCAAGATGCTGGATGGGCCCCTGCTGGCGCGCTGGCTGGCCGCGGCCTTCGGGCTGACGCTGCTGCTCGCCGCGCTGCGCCCTTCTGCCGCCTACTTCGGGTAGGTGCCCTCGGAGGCCCGTGCGCACGAGCGGGCGGGGGCGGCGCGGCCCGGGCGGGGGTGCCAGGAGCCCCCGGGGCGGTGCGGGCCAGGTGCTCGGGCCGGGTTGCCCGGAGCGTTTGTTGGCGGCGCGGGCCGGTGTCCCCCGCGGCGCAGCGGGGGCGGAGAGGCAGGCGGACCCGACGGACTTGAGCGGGGCCGCGGTCCTCCGTGACCCCAGAGTCGTCGTCGTCGTCGTCGTCGTCGTCGTGAGCTAGGCTTCCCGGCGCTTAGGGAACCAGGATCAGGACCCGGCTCCCTTGGGCCGCCGTGTTCTTGCCAAGAGCCTCCCCCGCCCCTGCCCGCCCACCCCCTTGCAGCTTTCCCCCTTTCTCTCCTCGAGAAGTTAATTTAACAATAACAAAAAAATACGTACAAAATCCAGATGTTCCTTGCACTAAGCCCCAAAGGGAGGGGGGGAAAACCCTCCAAGCTGGAGGAATTTATTTTTCTTGCGCTTTGCTTCTGACGCTTGCCCGGGACTCGGCTGCGGCCCCGGGCCGCGGGAGCGCGTCTGTGGGTCCTTGCCGGGTGCGCAGGGCCCGGCCGGGGCGTCCCGCGGGGTCGCACCCGCACTCGCGGGTCTCTGCAGCGGCGGTTTGCGGTGGTGTCTGCGCGTCCGTCTCCGCCTTCCCTTCCTTCCCTGCCTCCCTCCTCCGCCTCTTCCTTTCCCAGGTCCTAGAGGTCCAGCCCAGCGACCTTTAGAGGGATCCTCGCTGCGCTTTGGGCACGCTGAGCTCCAGGGTGGCACCGTGCAAGGCAGCGCCCCAGGTCTCCCCGCGCTCCTTGCCTCCCACCCCGGCGCGGCCCCTCGGAGCCCGGCCAGCCCGGCGGTCCCAGTCCCCGTCCTGGGCGCCCTGGGCCGCTCCCTGGGCCGCCGCCCTCCGCCGGTCACCTGTTCCCTCGCCCCTGGCCCGGGCGCCGGCGCGCAGCGGCCTGGCCGGCAGAGGGCCCCGTTGGTTCAGGAATCTGGCACCCGCCAGGGCGGGGAGAGGCCGGCTGGGCCGAGGAGCCCTGCAGGTGTATCCTGTTCTCAAAGAAAATAAAATATTTTCATGGGAAACTTTCCTTTTGTGTTTTTCTTTCTCCCCCTTTCTTCTCTCTCTGTTCCTTTCTCCTGGGTCATCTTCCAGGGTCAGCCTGTGTCTGTTCCCCGGCCCCGCCCGCAGCCCTCTCCTGGCTCCAGCTGTGGGTCCGGCCCTGGGCCCAGCCTGGCACACCCCTGCACACCATCTGTGCGGCCGGGAGCCTCACCCCGCCAGGGCAGGAGGGAGGGCCCGAGGATGGCCGTCTGGCCGCAGGTCCACGGTGAGTCACGGCGGCCTTGTCAGCCAGCTGTGCCTTCCGTCTCTCCGGCCGGCGGAGGCTCCGCTCCCCAGGCTCCGGACACACCCTGGGCTTGTCTGTGCTCGGTGGCTTTGCTCCGCCTGGATCTCCAGGCTGCTGACCCGATCGTGGGAGAGGGGCTTGGGGTCGGGGTCCTGGCCTTCCCTTCTGCCACCTGAGCCTGAGCGTTGCACCTCAGGGAGGCCAGTGAGCCCCCTGCTGTAGACGCGTGTGTTCGCTCCCTTGCATCGGGGGATCCTGGCTGCTCTGGGCACGGAGCTCAGGCCTTGACACCGCTGCCGGGCGGCTGCTGGGCACCGGGGGGCCGCGGAGGGTGGCTTCCTGAGTCCCACCTGCGAGTGCAGTTCCCCTCGCAGCTTTCTGGTGGGGAGTCCAGAGGGTGGGGTGCTGACCTGGGGGGCAGCTAGGGCTCTGATGGACCGAGGGTGGGAACCTCCCTGAACCAGGGGAGCTTCCTGGGTAGGGGCAGCCGGGCTGCAGGAGGCTTCGGGCCCCCTTGAGTGGGTTCCCGCTGGGAATTGAAGTGGGGGTGAGGGGAGCTCTTGTCCGGATGCCTCTCTGCCTGGGATCTGGGGCTTGGGGGGGTCTCGCTGCAGGGGGTGCCGAGTGTCCCTCCCCGGCCCGTGTCCAGGGAGCGGGGAGAAGCCGCTGGGCTCCAGGGCTGTGCTCTACCCTTCCCCCTCTCGAAAGCTCTGCCTGGCACGGAGGCTCCCAGGCAGGAATGAGGCTCCAGTTACAGCCCAGGAACCTGGGCGGAGAGGCTGGCCCGGGGGAGGGTCACGTGGGCCTGCGAGCGCCCTCCCCGCCCCCTCCCCGGGCTGCAACCCAACCCTGCCCGGCTGGGGCTGCCCTCCTGGAGGCCTCTGGCCACCGGGCCGGACCCCTCCCGGCCTCCCCGTGGCCAGGCCCTGCATCCCAGCCGGATTAGCAGGTGGCCTCTCCACCTGGTTGTCCCAGGGCCTTGCACCCTTCTTGACAGAGGGCTGAGTGGGAAGGGCTGGCACGGGGTCATGCGGTGGGGTCAGGGTGCAGATTCAGACCCTGTCCCTGGAGGCTCACAGGGAGGGTGGGCCTCGGCGGGTTTAGGGCTTTGGGCTTGTCCCCCGTTGGGGTGAGGCTCCCTGGCGCCCTGCCCTCTCCGGGTGGTGCTCTCAGGTGGGATGATGACAAAAGCATCAGGGGTTGTTCCCCCAACTGGGCCATTCTGGAATTTAGAAGGGGAGCCCCAGACCCCGCTTGCAGAGTTTGGGGCTGGCTTTGAGGCCCTTCCTGGCCTGGCGGGGCCTGGGCTCCCCACTCCTGGCTCCCAGGCCGCCTGCTGCCTGGCACCTTGCAGCCCTCCCCTCAGGGGTCCCGGGCAGCAAGCCAGCCCCCAGTGCAGGCCTCGAGGGGTTGCTTTCTTCTTCGAGGGCCCTGGGGCTGTTTCTTGGTGGTGGACCCTTGCACCGGGCAGCTCTAGGCAGCAGGGTGGTGGGCAGAGGGCAAGCCTGGGCCCCGAGGGAATGCTCCCACAGCCAGGCCAGGTGTCCCCGGCCACGGCCCCAAAGCCAGACATCGGTGCAGGAAGGGCGCGTGGAGCCGGCCTGAAGACCCGGGCTGCGGGAAGGGGCCCCCTCAGGTTGGGGGCCTGGTGGATGTGAGGGCCGGCCGAGGCTCTCTTTGTTATTGGGCATAATTCACGTCCTGTACAATCCACCCTGTTGGAGTGTACAGCTCAGTGGTTTTAGTGTATTCACGAGGCGGTGCAGCCCTCACCACTATCTCATTCCAGAACATTTTCCTCACCCCAGAAACCTCATACCCATTAAGCAGTCACTCCCCGTCCCCTCTCCCAGCCCCTGGCAACCACTAATCTGCTTTCTGTCTCCACGGATTTGCCGATTCTGGACATTTCACGGAAATGGAGTCATGCAGTATGTGGCCTCCGTGTCTGGCCCCTTTCACGTGGCATACGTGTTTGAGGTCCCTCCCTGTCGTAAGCATGAATCAGTGTTTCGTGCCCTCTCGGGACCGAGTTACACGCCAGCGGGTGGGTATACGGCAGTTTCTGTAACTCGTTGGTCGGTTGATGGATGTTTGGGTGGTTTCCACCTTTGGGCTGTTATGAATAATGTTGCCATGAACATGAGTGTATCCACTTTAAAGTTTTTTTTGTGTGTGGGCACATGTGTTTTCAGTTCTTTGGGGTCCATACCTGGAAGTAGAATCTCGAGGTGGTGGAGGATCTCTGGGTTGAATCGTCTGGGGAACTGCCGCGCTGTTTCCCAGAGTGGCCGAGCCATTGCACGTTCCCAGCAGCAACGTGCGGGCTCTGGTTTCTCACGTCCTCGCCGAGGCTCGTTCTCTCTTTTCCCTCTTGATTCTGGCCGTCAAACTGGGCGTGAACGGCATGGTTTTGTGGTTTTCACTTGCACTTGTCTCACGGCCGGTAACATTGAGTTGCTTTTCACGTGCTCTTTGGCTACCTGTGTGTCTTCTTCGGAGAAACATCTGTTTAGTTCCTTTGCCCATTTTTTCCATAGGGTTGTGCGTCTTTTTGTTGTCGAGCTGTGAGTGCTCTTTATATATTCTGGATCTCTCCTTGCACCGAGGAGAGCTCTGTCTCTCCACCTGTGACCTGGCGGGCACTGCCTCACCCATGCACACGGAGGCGGCAGCACCCTGGCACACACCTGGGCTCCCCAGCCTGCCCGAGTGTGCCAAGCCTGGGGCTTGGCTGAGCAGACAGAGTGGCCTGGTGCCCAGGCCTACAGGCTGCCTGGACAAGATGTGTCCTGCTGATCCCTAGAGGGTTGGAGAAGGACAAGTAGGTGCGGCATCACCAGGATGCACGGTGGGTGGGAGAGGGAGGCGGGAGAGAATGGGAGGTGTCTGGGGCTGGAGAGGGGCCGGGAGGAAGGGGATATCCGGGTGATCCCTTGGCAGGGCCTGGGGTGGGTGCCCTGGGCGGAGCAGACTGGGGTTCGGGACATTGGGGGCTTTGGAATGGTCAAGAAGCTCAGGCTTGGGTGTGGGCAAGTGTTGTCCCTGGAGATTTCTTCCTCTGCTTCAGATACCCGGAAGCCCATGAGGCCTCGTGTTTGGGAGACAGTCTTGCGGCATCCAGGTGGGAGTGTCGGGGGGAGAAGGGCCCAGGAGGTGGTGGGGCTGGTTCTGGGAGATCGTGGGGGCCCCTGGAAAGCTGTCCTGCGGGGGGATCTTGGCAGGGGGCTGAGGGGAGGGGGCCCCAGGGGCCTGTCAGGACGGAGGGAGAGGCCAGGGGTCGGCCCAGGCCTCCTGCCTGGAAAGGCAGGGCCATTTCTCCGGGGTTCCTGGCCCGGAAGCCCCATGGCCAGCAGAGGGACCCAGGCGCCTGGCTTCCCAGCCTGTGGACGTCAGGCGGGAAGGGCCCCGGCCCAGGGTCCTCAGCTGCCCAGGGACTGGGGAGCCGCGCCGAGTGGTGGGAGTCGAGGTGAGCAGGAACCAGCCGCCACCTGGCCTCCCTCAGCTGCGTGAGCAAATGTCTTGCCCGCAGCCGGCGGCCGTCTGGACGGGGAGACAGCTGGCCTAATCTTGCCCGCGTCCCTGCCACACGCCTGTCCTGCCTCCCGCCGCTGTGGCTCGGGTGCCCACCCTGGACCAGGAGGGTACCACCGGGCACCAGCAGGCGCCCGGACCCTCCGCCGGCTCCCAGGGTGGCCCTGGGCCGGGGACGCTTCCCACGCTGCCCCGCGCTCCCCACCCCCGGGGCGGGGCCATCAGAGGAGAGCGTGTGGGTAACCCTGTCCCCAGTATGGAATGCACGGGCACAGATTCCTCCCGGGAGGCCCGGACCCCGGGGAGGGGCCGAGGTGATAAGGGCCGCCTGGCTCCTCTGTGCTGGCTGCAGGAAAACGACACCTGTTGACAGGCCTCCGGCGCTTGGCCCTCTTAATCCCGGCCTGCCGGGCACCCGGCGCCCTTTGTGCATTGTGCCGGGCAGGCGAGGGAGTGGCCCCGCTGTGCCCACCCAGGCCAGGGCCGGGAGGAGCGCAGTTGTCGGGGGAGTGGGCAGGCTCTTGGCACCAGCCTCCGTGTGGCCGTGGAGGACGGGCCAGGCCCCTGGAGCCCCGCAGGCGGCTGCTCGGGGGGTCTCCAGGCCCCAGGCTTTGTGGCTGGACGTCAAGCCCTGAGGGCCTGGGAGCCGGGGGGTGCCGTCTCTCCTGTTTGCCGGGGTCTGCCGGGGTTGCCACTTCTTCTGGGCGGCCCCGTGACCACCCGGATGTGTCATTCTGTCCCCGGTAGCTCAGCTCTGGGGCAGGCAGGAGGGTCCCCCTGTGGGTCTCCTCTGAGCCGTACTCAGCACATCCCCTGCCCACGGCTCCCTCGGGGCTGCAGCCTGTGGGGGGTCCCCCAGCCCGCCGTGGGGGTCCACAGTGTGGATTCACTCGGCCGCCCAGCCCCCCGCCCCGCAGGTCCCTCACTTAGGCTGGGCTGCGTCCACACCTGTGGCGGATGTGGCTCAGCGGACGCCAGGCCACCTCGTCTTCTGGTGTGTGGATGGGGACCAGGTGTCTGGCGGCCGCACCAGAGCAGCCGTCCAGACCCGCCGGCCGGCCGTCAGGGGTTAACATCTAGCACATCTGTCGGCCAGGCCCGGCCGGGCAGCAGGTGGCTGGGGACGGCCTTGCTGTGCCCGCCGACCTGGGTGGCACCAGGCCGCCCCTGGCTCCGTGACCCGTGGGCCCAGCCCTCCCGGGAGTGCGGCCCCTCCCGCGTGGTCCCCGCTGGCCCGGCGCCGTGCCCGCAGGAGGAAACCTGGCCGCCCAGCTGGCAGCCGCCGCACCGAGGCCGGCAGCCGGACGAGGCGATGGAAAAAGGCAAGCCGCGGCTGCGTTTGTTTTTCTTAGCGATACCTGAGGTTGGCGCAGCCAGGGGAAGTGGGCTGGAGGTCTGGCCCGGGAGGAGCCGCTGCCGGAGGCTCCCAGAGCCGGAGCACGGCGGGGCCAGCGTCCGTCCCGGACAGACAGACGGGGACAGAGGCCTCACCCCTGAGGTCCCCGAGGGTGCGGAGGGGCTGGGGGGGGTCTGGGGTTTCCCGTCTGTGCCACCCGGGGAGAGCGAGCTTCGGGGAGGAAGACAACCCACGAGAGGATGCTGTGGCCGCCGAGGGTCCCCCGGCCCTGCTGTCCCCCCAGCTGGGCAGCTGCACGTGTCTGCAGCTGTCGGGAGGGCCTCGGGGCACCGTGGTCACCGGGCACAGCGCTGGCCTGGCAACCCAGGCTCCTCCCGGCGGAATCCTCCACCCCCCACATCTTACCCCAGGGGTCCCGCCCTGGAAAGGAGGAGTTGGTCAGGCGGCCCCCAGGACCGGGGTGGGGGCTGGGTTGGCCTCCATGATCTGGTCTGGGGGGCCCTGGGTGCTACAGACAGGGGCAGGGTGGGGCTCGCTCTGGGGGCTGCCGTGGGACCCGGGGCTCACAGCGGTGGTGGATGGGGACTTTTCTGGGAGGGTTGCGGATGCCAGGCCTGACCGGCAGCACCGGGGTCTCGGGTGCTGGAGTTAGCTGGATGCATTGGCTCTCTGTCCCCCGGGAACCTCCCAGGGTGGTGTGGCCAGAGCCCTTGTGGTCCACGAGGGGCTGCCTCTGCCCACCCTCCCGGGCACACGTGGGCCCAGGTGACGCTGCAGCCCTGGGGGGCGTGGCAGACAGGCTCGGGTTGGAGGCTGCGCGGGGGCCGGGCGGAGTTGCAGGCCGTGGGCAGGATGGAGGCTTCAGCCCAGCACCAGGTTCCCAGCGCTGGAATTTGTTTTGATTTTGTTTCACAGGGAAATTCAACGCTGTCTGGCGGGGCTGGAGTTTCACCGGCGCTGCGGCTCCTGGAACTGCAGCCTTGTCTCCTTCTGCTCCAGCTGGGGAGGGCCCGGTTCCCGTTGGGGTGGCCATTGGGGACGCCAGGGCCACCGGTGGGCGGAGGCCAGCCTTGGGAGCCCGTCTTCCTGTGTCTCCCGGGCTTCCACCTGCGGGCAGGGACCACCTGGCTGCCCTCGGGGCCACGCCGTGTGATTGGCTGGGTCTTCAGACGGGACAGCATGGTCCCTGAGCAGCTGGGGCAGGACAGCCTCAGGCTGGCCCAAGGAGGGGGAGCTGTCCCTGAACTCGGCTCCCTCTGCCTGGCTCCCTGCGGGGCTGGGGTGTGGTCTCTGCTGAGCTGCCACAGGGCTGGTGCTGTGCCCCGGCCAGCCTCGGGGTCTGCGGGGGCCAGTCACCCCGGGGCCAGTGCCGCCTGTGGAACCGTCTGCAGCATGGATCTGTTCTCTGTGCCGTCCGGCAAGCAGCCCAGCCGCGTGTTGATAGGGGCCGCCCTGCTTGGACGCTCTTGCTTCTCTCCAGCGGGTCTCGTGTCCTCCGCGTGGCTGCGCCTGGGGCCTGTGGGCGTCCGTGGGGGAGCTGAGGGCTGGCGCAGGCTGTGGACTGCGGGGGCTGCCGCCAGGTCAGAGGCTGCGCCAGCGTCTGCGGAGCTGGGCTGGCCCTGCCCGTCTCTCCCCTGGGCCGCGCAGGCCTGGCCGTGTCAGTCAAGTCCCCGAGCCTCGGGGCCCTGCCTGTGCAGTGGGGCTAAAAACAGCCCACCTGGTTTCTCGGGGTGACGTGGAGACGTGAGGACATTGGCGAGTGTAGACGCCTTCTCTGATCACGGGCCCAGGAGACTCAGGGTCTTCTTTCTGGAAAAAGATAAGGCTGGATTTTCACGTCTGTGTGTGTGTGTGTGTGCGCGTGTGCATGAGCGTGCCTGGGTGCATGTTTGTGTGTAGGAGCATACATGTGTTTGTGTGTATGGCTGTGTATGAGTTTGTGTGGGTCTGAGTGTGCACATGTGTTTGTCCGTGTGTACAAGTGTGTGTGCATGTGTGTATGCATCTATGCATGTGTCTCCATGTATGGATTTGTGTGGATGTGTCCGCATTGTACACGTATCTGTGCATGGATTTGTGTGGGTGTGTCTGTGTATGTGTGCGTGTGTGCATCTATGTGTCTCTGTGTGTTTGTGTGGGTATGTCTGTGTGTGCATGTGTGTATATATGTGTGTAACTTTAAAAACTGCCAAGCAGCTGACGAAATTAATGGATGACAGGCACCCGTAGAAATAACAAGCATAGATGTTGAAAAAACGGTGTATTAGGTTTGGATGGTCTCACAGGATGAGGGGACCTAGCCCAGGCCAGGGCGTGCTGCCGCCGGGAATACTCAGCGGGGACCCCAAGAGCACCGCCCTGTGCAGGGCATGGCCGAGTCCCCGGCGTGGCCTAGGCCTGGCCTCAGCCTTGGTCTCGGGAGGGCTGGGTCTGGGACTGGAAGGGGCTCTGGGTCCTGCTGTAGTGTGCACGCAGAGATCCTGTGTGTCAGCATCCTGGGACTGCCATAGCCACTTCCCGCCAACTCGCAGGCTCACGACAGCGGGAATTCATTCCCGCCCGGATCTGGAGGCTGGAAGTCTGAAATAGGGAGGCTGCACAAGGAGGCGCTAGGAGAACCTCCTTCCTGCTCTATTGGCGGCGGCTGGCCTGGGGCGTCCCTTGGCTCGTGGCCGCACCGCTCCCCACGCGGCCTCCGTCTGCATGGGGCCTTCTCCTCTGTCTCTCTGCGGCTTCGCCTCTTTCTTGCAGGGACGCCGCTCACTGTGGCATGACCCGTGCGGCATGACCTCGCACTGAGATTCTTGCCTTAACTGCATCTGCAAAGACCCTCGTTCCGAACGAGCCCCCTTTCCGAGGTTCCGTAGTTTGTGGGGGCAACATTCAACCCACCATAGTGTCTTCAGCCTCTGCTTCAAATTATTCCTGCCGACCGCTTTGCAAATGCCGAGCCCGGCGCAGGGCGGGAGAGGACCGGGCGCGTGGAGCTGCCGCGGGGGTTCCAGAAACGCGCCCGCGGCCGGTCCACGGAGCATCGCGCGCTCGCGGCAGTGGTGGCTCTTCCCACTGCCCGCCTCGCAGCGGGGGGATAAGCTTGGGATATCTGCGAGGAATGAGAAACCACAAAAACTGACCCGGCGAGTTTGGAAAAACCGAACAGAAGTGGGGGGAGAATGTAGGTCGCAGACTGATTTAAACAGCAGATTAGAAGCAGCTGAAGGGAATTAGCAAACTGGAAGATGGGTCGGAGGAAATTAGCCAGCGCCCACGGATGGAAAACAGAGAGTGTGAGACGCCTCCGTGCCGGGAGGCGCGCAGAGGTGGGGGGGAGCAGGGCGCCTTTTCTGGAGCTGAATAAAGCAGTCAGGAAGGTTCCGGAAGCCCGGCGTCTTCCCAGGCGGGACACGGAAATACACGCACACCTGAACGTGCCACGTCAGAGCGGCAGGAGGGTGAAGATGCAGAATTGCACGGGGTCGGAGAGAACAGCTCACGGGGACGCATGAGAGAGCCACGGGGTTGACGCCGACCGACCCCAGGGCCCCGGGCACCCACACGCAGGAGGGCAGGAGCGGGGCCCCGGGTGCGGGTGAGGCGGCGCTGATGACAAAGCAGCGTCCTCGAGGACCCACTGAAGCCACGGGTGTGTGACACGGGCAGGGGCGTCCGCGGGGGACGTGAGAGGCAGACCGAGACTCCAGCCCTGGAAGGCGGGCGGCTCTTGGCATGACGCTGAGTCGATGAGAGTGTTGGGTAGGTGCCTGGTCTTGTCAGGGCTCCCTGAGGGAGACCCCACCCGCCGGTGTGGGACACAAGAGGATGAGGAGGGAACTAACCAACACAGGGAGTGCAGGGCACAGAGGGAGCTGGAAACAAGAAAGAAGAGAGGGCTGGCTGGTGACTCGGGCTCCTCATGGTGACCTGGGGCCGTGACTCGGGCTCAGTATGGTGACCTGGGGCCGTGACTCGGGCTCAGTATGGTGACCTGGGGCCGTGACTCGGGCTCAGTATGGTGACCTGAGGTTGTGACTCGGGCTCAGTATGGTGACCTGGGGCCGTGACTCGGGCTCAGTATGGTGACCTGAAGTTGTGACTCAGGCTCTGTATGGTGACCTGGGGCCGTGACTCGGGCTC